>JACXGM010026955.1:0-14633 GCA_016801145.1 Umbra pygmaea
TGCCTGTTTTGGGATTACTCTACCATTCGATATCCATAGATGTACTCTAGCCATCCAGTTATTCCGTTTGTTGACCTATGCCTGCTTGTGTGGATATACTCTTTTCCTGTTCCTATGGAATGTCTAACTGGTCAATAAATAACATTGGGCTATTTGACATTGTTTTTGAGTTCTCACTCAGTACAGACATTACAGGTGGAAGAATGGTTTCCTGGGCAGGTGCCTCGGAGGGGGGGCTGAATTGACGGGAGAGTGAATCGGCCTTGACGTTCTTAGTTCCTGGTATATAGGAGACAGAAAAGTTGAAACGGTTAAAGAATAGTGACCATCTAGCCTGGTAGGAAGTGAGTCGTTTGGCATTTTTAAGATATTCTAAATTCCTGTGGTCAGTGAGCACCTGGAAAGGGTGCTGGGCACCCTCGAGCCAGTGTCACCGTTCTTCTAGGGCTAGTTTCATAGCAAGAAGTTCCTAAAACACACACAAGGGTGTGTTTTAGAGAGAGAGCCCCTGCGCCGAGAGTGTATAGCCCCGACCCCGACTTCTGAGGCGTCCACTTCCACGATGAAAGGTAAGGAGGGGTCAGGTTGGCATAAAACGGGTGCGGTGGTAAATTGGTGTTTCAGGTTTTCAAAAGCAGCTATGGCAGTGTCAGTCCATTTCAACAATGCGGTTTTCTGACTGGTTAGGGCGTGAAGCGGGGATGCCACGGTGCTGAAGTTATGCACAAACCGTCTGTAGAATTTTTAAAACCCGATGAACCGTTGTAAATCTTTAACGGTATGGGGTTGAGGCCAATTACACACGGCAGTTACCTTGTCCTCTGCCATGTGCACTCCTCCAGGGGTCAGAACAAATCCCAAGAAATACACCGTAGTGACGTGGAACTCACTTTTTTCTGCCTTAACATATAACTTGTTGTCCTGGAGACGTTGAAGGACTCTTCGGACATGTCGGATGTGTTCTGTCACGTTATCGGAATATATGAGAATATTGTCTATGTACACTACAATGAAAAAATCCAGCAAATCATGAAAAATCTCATTCATAAATGATTGAAACACAGCGGGGGCATTCGTTAATCTGTATGGCATGACCAAATACTCATATTGTCCTTTGTGTGTGATGAACGCGGTTTTCCATTCATCACCCTGCCTGATCCAAATGAGGTTGTAAGCGCGGCGTAAATCCAGTTTAGTGTATATGTTTGCTTGTCCAACTTGTTCTAAGGCTGCTTGAATTAAAGGAAGAGGGTACCGATGTTTAATGTTAACGTTGTTCAAAGGCGTGTAGTCAATGCATGGTCTGAGGCCCCCGTCCTTCTTTCCCACAAAAAAAACTACAGGCAGCTGGGGAGGTGGAAGGTCGGATCAAATTCTGTTTGAGGGATTCCTCTATGTATGTGTTCAATGCCTCTTTTTCGGGCAGCGACAAGGGATATATGCGTCCTTTCGGGAAGCTGGCATCTGGCATCAAGTCTATAGGGCAGTCCCACTTGCGATGAGGGGAAGCGTAGCAGCCTTCTCCTTTCAATACACTTGGTGGTAGTCCTGGGATGCGACAGGTATTTATGTGGTGGGGGGGGATTGCATTCTTCCACTGATGTTGCGTTAAATGGTAACCTTAAACACTGAGACTGACAGGAGTCGCTCCAAGACAGCAGTTCCCCTGACTTCCATGAAATAGCCGGGTCATGTTGACGTAGCCAGGGGTATCCAAGAACCAGTTGTTCCTGTTTAGGAGTAGATCATGAATTGTAAGTGTTCAGTATGGAGAATTCCGATTTGGACTGTAACCGGGCTTGACTGATGAGTAATGTATCCGGAGCCTATAGGCTGTCCATCCAGGGCGTTAATCCTTAAAGGAGAAGGCAACATGATTAGATCATCCCCCAGATCATTGGCTAATTCGCAGTCCATAAAATTCCCTGCCGCTCCTGAGTCCACCAGTCCGGTGGTATTAATGTTGGTCCCTTGCCACTTCACTATAACATATAATCTGAATTGGCTGGTCTTGAACCGGATGTCCTGGGCCATGGGGGGCGATGTGGACACTGTCTCAGGAAATGTTGCCCCTCTCCACAATACAGGCACAGCTGTTCCTGGAAGCGTCTTGTTCTTTCGCTGGGGTAATAGGGAACGACACAGTTGCATAGGTTCAGGTTCAGGTTCTGCGGCAACAGATGGGCCTGAAGCGACCAACACTGGGAACCGATAAGGACCTGGCTGGGTTTTCCTCTTATCACTGAGAAGGTGGTCTATAGAAATGGACATTGAAATGAACTGTTGCAAATCTGTGGTATCACCCCTGCAGGCCAATTCTGTCTGAAGCTCTCTGGAAAGCCCGCGTCGATATACAGTTAACGAAGCGGTGTCACTCCAGCCGCTCCCTGCAGCCAAGGTTCGAAACTCCAGCGCATAATCCGCAGCCGAGCACCGTCCTTGCTTGATCTCACAAAACTGGTCTCCCACGCTACGACCTGTAGTGGGGGGATCAAAGACCTCTCTGAACAATGTGAGAAAACGTGTATCAGAGGCCAAGTCAGGACTGTAGCTGACCATAATGCCGTGGCCCATTCAAGTGCATTCCCAGGTTAACAGTGACAGACGGAAATCAACCTTGTTTTTTTCCACAGGGAACAGAGAGAGGTGGTGTTCAATGTATAGATCACATTGCATCAGGAATCCCTGACATTGACCTGGTGAGCCATCATATTTAGCTGGCATTACTGCGGTCAGTGAGAGAGACAGGGATACCTGTTCAGTCGATGGTTGCGGAGTTACCATTGTTTGGCGGAGGAGATGGCATAACTCATCGATGTGGCTCTCTTGTTGGGCCAATCTGTGGTGTAATTCAGCTGGATCCGTTGGGATGGCAAGGTATTCTGTAACGAACACCACACTCTGATGTATTAGGAAGGTTAGGTAAATTAACACAATCCAGAATCGTAATCAAAGGCAGGCAAGGGTCAGTACACAGTGTAGGCAGAACAAAGCAACAATCCGTATTCCATGGAGGTCAATCCTATTAGTCAGGCGGGGTCATACACACAGGCAGAAGTACAGGCAGAATCCAAAATCAAGGTCAGCTGAATAAAGACAGTCAGTACACTAATAATCAAAATCCAGAATAAACGCTGGGCATGCAAACAATTGACAATACCTCGCAATGAGGCAGCCAAACATGCATGGTAATGTACAGCTGGGGAAAAAGGCGCAGGTGTTTAGTATTCTGGTGATTTGGATCTAGGATGTATGCTGTGTTCGGGAGCGTGAGTATTATGGGGAGTAGCTGTGGTCTGTGTGGAGATCCGAGAGTGGATGGAACCATCCGGAGAGGATCTCCAGAGATGGTTTATGTGGGTCTGGCAGGAGAGTGAGGAGTCTAGCTAGACCCCTAGGTACTTGTATTTTTTACATATTCCAGCTCGGACCCATCCAGGGTGGTGATGCTTGCTGGGCAGGCAGGAGCAGATTGAGACCGGTTAAAGATCATACATTTGGTTAGGCTACGGAAGGAAAGTTGTTTGTCGTCAAAGCTCTTTTGGAGATTTTCTAACACAGTTTCCAACCTAGGGCCAGATGTATATAGAATGGTGTCGTCTGCGTAGAGATAGATATGACAGTTGCCTGTAACAAGAGCAACGTCATTGATGTATACAGAGAATAGATTCGGCCCGAAGATCAAACCCTGAGGCACCCCCATAGAGACAGCCAGAGGACTGGAGAGCAGGCCCTCTAACTTAACACACTGAACCCTGAGGCACCCCCATAGAGACAGCCAGAGGACCAGAGAGCAGGCCCTCTAACATAACACACTGAACCCTGAGGCACCCCCATAGAGACAGCCAAAGGACCAGAGAGCAGGTCCTCTAACTTAACACACTGAACCCTATCAGAGAAGTAATTAGTGAACCAGGCGAGGCACTCATTTGAGAATCCCAGGCCCTTTAGTCTGATGATTAGCATGCTGTGATTGAAAGAATCTAAAGCCTTGGCCAAGTCAATGAAGACAGCTCTACAATATTGTCTTTGGTCAATGGATGTTATGATGTCATTTAAAACCTTGAGTGTTACTGAGGTGTACTCACGACCGGCTCGGAAGCCAGATTGCATATCCGAGAAGATGTGGTGGGACTCAAAATAGTCTATTATCCGTTTGTTGACTAGACTTTCAAAGACATTAGAGAGGCATGGCAGGATGAAGATAGGTCTGTAGCAGTCTGGGTCTGAAGTGTCACCCCCTTTGAATAGGGGGATTACTGCAGCAGCTTTCTAGTCTTTAGGTATGGGATTTATGCAATGGGATGTTTTATTTCTCATCTCAAATGTGTTCAGAAGCCGATTTTCAGTTGAATGGGAAAATGAATCGTTTATGAACAGCAATTAAAAAATAACTACCGGTAGTTGACCAATAAATTACAAATTCACAAGTGAACTGCAGGGGACTAGAATGCAAATGGTGCCGTTGGAATGTAATCGATATCGTGAAAATTGGCAGGTGCTGATGAGGTGCAGAAAAAAAGAAATGAGAAGAAAAATCATAAGAAAATATGAAGAATAATATGACATTGGTTTGAAAGACAAATGAAAAAAAGATAATTTAGTCACTTTGAAAAGGTGACATTGGACTTCATTCCTCTATTGGCCATTGCTGAGGCTTTCGTCAGGTAGCTAGAAAGTAGCCACATTAGCCATAAGCCAAATCAGTGGATATCTACCTGTGGCTACATTCAAATTCAAAATAAAAGCCATTAACTTATAGTAATTTAAATTGAAAAAAATGGAAATATTACATATAATTACATATAATTTATAAATATATAAATAATTAAAATATTAGAATGTTGTTAAATATGATACATAAATATTTAACACTGTTCTAACATAATTTGATATTTTTTCATTAATATTATGTTATTTATAAAGAAAGGCAAAACTATATACTGTACACCAGTTTGGCTTAAGGCTTTTGTGCTTTCAATGCCTAAATATTTGCATGACCGAACCTGATGGCACATGTTAACAGTATTCTGCATTATATAGCCTTGCCATAAATGTAGCTGTTCAATACAAACAATAATAAATATTATTATAATAATATATCCTGTTCAATACAAAACAACTTCTCCTGCGAGGAAGAGGATTGGCTGTTCAAGTAGATAAGGAGTGGCCTAAAATGAACAAACAAACAAATCGTTAACCGCAATTATTTGTGTGACAGTTAATTGTCAGCAAAATGTCATGATCGTGACAGCCTTACGTGTGTGAAAGTTCATATATAACAGTGTGTGTTATAGCAACCCAAGTTAAATGTGAAGCACAAAATTAAGATCAGATGACATTAGAGGGCTCCAAATATTTAAATAAAATGTATGTGTGTATGTGTGTGTGTGTGTGTGTGTGTGTGTGTGTGTGTGTGTGTGTGTGTGTGTGTGTGTGTGTGCCTTGGTGGTCTACATTTTCCAGTGTTGATTCCAGTGTGTTTTCCAGTGCATGTAAAGGTTAACATATTGAATATTGATGTCACTCCCCAGAGTCAGTTACACAAACACACACGCACCCTCACGCCCTCGCACAGAAACACGCATCCACATGCCCTCACACACACATGAATCCACACACCCTTGCATACACACACACACACACAGTGATCAGACCCTGCAGATATCTTCTGTGACCTGTGCGATATTCATATGATGAAATTATTCTACAGTTTAATCACAGGCAGATTTATTACCCCCTGGAGTCTGTCTGCTTCACGTGAAATGACTTGAAAGGGTCAAGTAATTATCATATTCATTATAAGGGTGTACTGGTAAACACCATTCTAAATTATGCCCTGTACACTAAGGAGGGTACTTCTTTTGACATAGTGCAATATTACTGCTAGAATTATCTTGCACAAGTAATTTATTAAAACATTTTGAGTCATATTCATGCAAAAGAACATAGCATGCATTCTAAGTTAACCCGGTGGGATTTTAACTCATGCTGTGTGTGTTTCTAGTGCCATGGTCTTTACCAACTGAAAAATGTAGGAAGTCACCCTAACCTTCTGTAAACAAATTGCATTCCTCCATTAAATCCTATTTCCATACTCTCTCACTGCACAACAAGCACAGGAAAGGTCACTGGGTCACAAGGACAGGATCTCTGTTTGACTAGATTTGTTGGTTCAAAAGTCAGTAATTTACATTTCGTATTACACGTTCATGCTTTAGTCATTAAGCAGATTGTTTGGTGTAGAACAACTTCTTGTGCACAGTAACAGTGAGCGCACTCAACAGTTATACTATCACTACACCCTGGTGATCATCTTCATCAATAATTACAATACAACTACACCCTGGTGATCATCTTCATCAATAATTACAATACTACTACATCCTGGTGATCAGTTTCATCAATGGTTACAATACAACTACACCCTGGTGATCAGTTTCATCAATAATTACAGTACAACTACATCGTGTTGATCAGCTTTATCAATGGTTACAATACAACCGCACCCTGGTGATAAGCTTCATCAATAATTATAATACAACTACACCCTGGTGATAAGCCTCATCAATGGTTACAATACAACTACACCCTGGTGATAAGCCTCATCAATGGTTACAATACAACTACACCCTGGTGATAAGCTTCATCAATAATTATAATACAACTACACCCTGGTGATAAGCTTCTTCAATGGTTACAATACAACTACACCCTGGTGATAAGCGTCATCAATAATTATAATACAACTACACCCTGGTGATAAGCTTCATCAATAATTATAATACAACTAGACCCTGGTGATCATCTTCATAAACCTTGACAGTACAACTACACACTGAAACTCACATTCTGCTGCGATGTGTCAGTAGCTCAATATTGATGTTGTTCACCAGTAATCCACGGAGAGAGAGATAACTGGTTGTAGGTACAAAACGCTGGGAAAACAGACCTGTTAATGTGTATGTTTATGTTCATGTGTGTGTGTGTGTGTGTGTGTGTGTGTGTGTGTGTGTGTGTGTGTGTGTGTGTGTGTGTGTGTGTGTGTGCGTGTGTGTGTGTGTTTTAACAAAACAACAATAGAAATGGCTCCGTCATGAATAATTGAAGAGAAGCTGTGTCAGAGGAAACCCTTTTTCTGAATAGAACCAGGAACCTTTTGGGAATGCTTCAAAGCTGCTTGAATAGCCTACAAAAACCTTTCCATTCTTATCCCTACTGTCTGGGCCTGGAAGCTCTGCATGGCCTGGCACTGAGAGAGAGAGGCAACACAGGGATGGAGATAGAGAGAGGTAGTGAGAGAGGGGAAGAGGGCTATAGAGAAACACCATCATACAGAGCTTACCTACTGTTCCCTCTATTTGCAGGAAATTGTTACAGTTACCTTTTTAAGCCCTCTTTTCCAGCTACCCCCCAGCCCCTCTCCGTCTCCTGTTTCTCTGAAGAGACGAGGGCTCTAAAGATGGCAGCCGATCAGAATGGACTGCATTATAAAGGGCTCCTGGGCCTGCCGTCCAAATCTCTGCGTCAAATCTGCTGAGTCACACCAGTCTATAGCTTTCAATAGCGACTTAGTTACAGCAGGGAGAGACAGGCGGACAGAACGCAAAGGCATCCCGGCTGAGGAGAAGGGCAGGCTGAAAGAGGTGGATGAGAAGAGGGAGGTGGAGAGGAAGGTAATGGAGAGGAGGAGAGGAGAGCAAGGTAGAGAAGAAAAGCAGACCCAGGTTTCAGGAGGGGTAGAGAGAAAGAGATGAAGCTGAGAAGGAGCTGCCAGAAACTGCAGCCTTTCATAGTCCTCTGCTTTGAGGGAAGGGGTGAATGGATATGGGGAAAGGAGATGAAGAGAGAGAGGTTAGGCGGAGGGTGATAGAGGAACGAGAGAGTAAGACAATGTGCTGTCGGAAGGAAAGGACTGTGAGATAGAGAGTACAGCCTATAGAAGAATGGGAGAAAGATGCACAGAGGCAGATGGAGGGCTGCGGTTAATATTCAGCCACTACTGGCTCTGTTTCCACTCATTCATCATGACAAAGTAGAAGGAGAAAGACCTCTGGCATATCGATTAAAGTAGAGAGATGGAAGGTTCTGAGATTTAGAGAGAGGGAGGAGGGGGTGAAAGCTGGAGGGGTAGGAGAAGGGAAAGTAGAGAGGCAAAAGAGATTTAGTGGTTGAAAATAGAGAGGAGGGGGTCAGAAACAAGGGTGCTGTTTAGCTCCAGTGCTGTTCATCAAAACAAGCATGGCATTGTTAGTTTACCTTTATTTCACCAGGCAAGTTGACTGAGATCAACTTCTCATTTACAGCAATGGCCTGGGGAGAAGTGGGGGGAGGGACGGGGTGAATGAACCAATTGAAAGCTGGGGCTGGTTAGGTTGATATGATGGTATTAAGGCCAGATTGGAAATTTGTCAAGGACACCGGGGTTAACACCCCTACTCTTACTTATACTCCCGTGGATCACAGAGAGTCAGGACACCCGTTTAACGTCCCATCCGAAAGACAGCACCTAACGCAGGACAGGTGTCCCCATCACTGCCCTGGGGCATTGGTAATGATCTTTATACCATAGAGAAGAGTGCCCTCTACTGGCCCTCTAACACCATTGGTCTCCCATCCAGGGACTAACCAGGCCCGACCCTTCTTAGCAAAACCAGCAGTGGAATACAGAGCTCTCTGCTGCTGGCTGTTGTGCGTGACCTGAAGTGTAGGCCTCTGAATGTGCCTGATAGGTAAGACATCATTCCTAACATCGATCTTGACATAACACAGAATTATCTGGACAATTACAGAGCATTTATTAAGACATTATTTTTGTCATTATTTTTGGCCTCAAACTTCCTCCTGAGAAAACAAGATATAGTCTACCACAGCGCCATTGGTTTTGTCACCAATGCCCCATTTAATACCCAACACTGTGACCTCTATGAAGGAGTTGGCTGGCCCTCATTACACACAGATGCCTGACTCAATAGCATCAACTAATCTGCCACTCAGCAAAACCCCACTGTACCTATACTCACTCCTTACCACTGCCTCACCATTCTGCTACCTGTCCTCAAGCAGGTACATCTCTCTGGTCACCCCAAAAGCCCATACCTCCTTTGGTCGTCACACCTTCCAGTTTGTCGCTGCTAACGACTGCAATGAACTACAATAATCCCTATCTGCTTCATTGCTTTTAAAGAATGACTGTCAGAGCTACTGTGCGACCACTGTACATGCTGACTCTCCACTCATGCCCCAGTGCCTTAGTTATCCCCTATGATGTATTTGCATACACTCATCTGTACAGTCAGTTATTCCTTGTGTGTTATTTGCACAACATCAGTTGCACAGTTATGCTCAAGTGTTACTTACTCCGTTGATATTACCATGCCACTTTGCATACCAGCATATCTATCTCATTGTATAGTCTGAGTATCTGTATTTTTTGGTGTACTTTACATTTTAAATGTTAAGATCAACTTAGGGTAAAGTGCCTTGCCCAAGGACACAAAGATATTGGGCAGGAATCAAACCAGTAACCTTCCAACTACTAGTCTGACTTCCTAACTGCTGAGCCACCTGACATGCACCTACTTCATGAGTAACTTCATGTTGTCTTCCACTATTGCGCTTAATCTTGGTCGACAATTGTAAATTAAAATTTGTTGTCATTTGGCCGGCCTGGATAAATAAAAGTAAAATAAAAATATATATGAATACACATTTTCACTTGTAGACTATTTTCTCTGATATATTAAGTATTTTGTATATGGGGAATTTGAGTTTTATTTTACTTCAATTTTATTTAACCAGGTAGGCCGATTAAGAGCAGATTCTCATTTGCAATGGCGACCTGTGGCCAAGATAAAGTGTATGGTGCAAAACCACATAAAGTTAATTTAAAATGTGAAATGATAAATTCTGGGCTAGCTCTAGCAGGCAGATTGATACTGTAATGCAGTCCAAAGCCAAGCTGTGAAGTCTTCCAGGCTATTTTCATCTTCATATATCCTCATCTCTTTGTTAGCTTCTGGTCATCAGCTGTCAGATGAAAAAAGTGTTTACAGTGAGACACACAGACTTCTAACTTGCTGTGCATGTTTGTTTTCCTGCCCAGGGACTCACCGTATACATCTAATCATATTCCAAAGCTAAGTCCATCATTTGCTGAATTTGTATTTCTGAGTACCTAAATTAGATCCATGGCCACCACATTTTTTATTTTACAAAAGTTGTCTTGATTAAATTAGAATGCACTCACTGCTAAGTTGTGGTGTTTTCACCTAGCGTTTTAAATGTATGGGCTTACTGAATGTCTCTTTGTTTAAACATACACTATGTAGTTTTTGGCCACCAGGGGGCTCTCAATCAAAACAATAGCAAACGATGTACTTGGATGACATCAGGAAGTAGCGTGGGATCATGGGTTTTGTTATCGTCATCAATGACAACCTTCCAATCAAGCATCTCCGGCAGAAAAAAATGTTCACTGACAAAGTAATGTATTGTTAAAAATATTGTAACTTTATTCAAGTTATGTTTGGCGGTTCCCTGGTACTTAGAGCAACTAGCGCAGTCAAAGGTAATATGACGCCATTGAAAGAAGACAAAATGAAATGTCCCGTGTCTTCGAATTATATTACAAGTTTCTCTGGATTTCTGGTGGAAACATTTAGGATAATGTAAGTACACAACTAAGAAATACAGTGCCTTGTGAAAGTATCCGGCCCCCTTGAACATTTCGACCTTTTGCCACATTTCAGGCTTCAAATGAATCAACAACAAGTGGTACACAATCATGAATAATATTAATCATAATAATTTTAATAAGTCTCTCTTTGGCTCTTAACAATAAGTCTCTCTTAGGCTCTCAACAGAGGCGGTCGCATTTTCTCCCTCTCCCTTCCATTATCTTCCCTGCTTGTTCTTGTCTCGTCTTTGTCCTGTACTCTGAGAGCCTCTCGCAGCACTGCTCTCCAAACTACGGAAATTATGGATTTGATCAACTGGTCTCTAAACGCAATTGACACCATATTCTCGACGTGAAGGTTGGGTTCGGGGGAACCTGACTGCCCTGCCGGAACGTATGCAGCTGGCTACACGATGGACGCATGGGCGAGGTGGCGGGTCGTGTGTCTGGCGGCTCTTTCCATTGAGGACGTTGAAGATATCTACCTATTCGGAACCGTGATAACAGGTCTTCTACTGATGGGTTTAGGCGTTGCCCTGGTTTATCGTGAAATTAAGAAGACGGTGACAGCTGTTCATTGCCCCACAGGGCTGCCCGTCATGATTGAAACAATGGGCAGAGCCGTTTGCACTCAGACTGGGTCTATAGACCACAAGTTGGTTAACATCACGGAGAAGCTCACGGCTTTGCAAAGGAAAGTAGATCGTTTTGTAGACCGAAATGGATGAAATTGACTCAAGAGGGACCAGACGTGCAGATTGGAATGCGGCTGCTTACCCCAAGAAGTGAACACATCTTATCTATTTCGTCTCCCCCACAACCAACCACTGGCCTTGGACAAGGCACGGTTGGAATAACATATTCTCCCGGTCAGCGCTACAGTGAAATGCTCTTTTTTTTGTTCCCTCCCCCCATCACCAGACACCTGGTGGTGTGACTCTGTCTGGGACAGGACCAAGGCTGCCCCGTATCGACATCCTGCAGGCTTGTCACCTTGGGACTGTTGCCAGACACAGAAAATCTCCAGGCCTACACACACACACACGAACTCTCACACATTTGTACAGATACACCTCCCATCCCCCCATCCCCCGCCTTCGCAGCTTCATACCCTCCAGCCTGATAAGACGGGTCTATTGACAGCGCCTACGAAGGCTGCAGTTCTGGATGCGGGCTGTCTGTTTTGGCTGGTTCCCTCATTTTCCCTTTTCCCGCCCCCACCACCCCTGTTGCGAGTCTTGTTCAGAGTGTACTGACTGTGCTAATGTTGCTGAGGTGTTTTTTTCATGTTACCACACTGTACCCCCGAAGGGGCATAATATGGGGCTGCCTTTCTTTTTTTCCCCTCATCTTTCCTCATGTAATGCTGTTTTGTTTTTCAAATCCCTGTCTTCCTGTCCTGTCTACCCGATGTGATGTTTTGTTGTATGGACAGGTTGATGGCTAATTTCACTGGTACTTGTACTATGTGACAATGAAGTTGAAAGTTGAAGTTGATTTTGCTCGCCCAATTTTATATTTGATAAAAAAGTTTGAAATATCCAAAAAATGTCTTTCCACTTCATGATTGTGTCCCACTTGTTGTTGCTTGTTCACAAAAAATGACAGTTTTATATCTTTATGTTTGAAGCCTGAAATGTGGCAAAAGGTCAAAATGTTCAAGGGGGGCAAAATATTTCGCAATGCACTGTATATTAGTTAGATATATAGGTATAGTCAGTGGTGGGCCGTCAGGACCTGCAAAGCCTTCTCTGCAGGCCCAAATATAGTCAGAATATATTTTTAACATATATAATTCTTGAATATATTTTTTCATTAACACTATATATATTTTACATAGATCATTTCAAATATTCTATAAGGTAATTTTATTGCTACAGTACGCTCTTTTCAGTTTCCTTGCTTTTAGCGCAGCTCATATAAATGAAAACTTTTATCCAATAAGATTTTTTCATCTGCGTTGTCTCCGGGTAGACTGGGGCATTCAGAATTCCTAGTGAATACCGTCTGCTGTTGAAACCCATCAGGACCATGTTGTTGATTGTCATATTTTTAACCAATTAGATTTCGACTTTACCACATTGGGTGTGTTCTTTGACCAACTAAAGTGTTTCTGCAGGCCTAGCCTTACGTCAGCATTGTTTCTGTTGCTGATAGGAGTGGCAGTTCAATAAAGTTCAACAAAAAAAATGTTCGCCATCTGAACAAGAACTAGCTTAGCTTACACCCGTCTCCGATTTTATTGGAACCTAACACAAAAATGTGCTGTGCAACCGCCTCATAGAAGTCTTTTTAAAAGAGAAAGGAGGACAGAATTTGTTTTCAAATAATGAGCAGCTTTGGTGAGTTTGATGGATTTTTATATATTTTTACTAGCAGGGCCTTGGGGATGGACCTATACCGATACCAGTACTTGGTATCGGGCCCGATACTGGGCATAAGTACTTGTACTTGTGAAAATGGCCCGATACTCCAAGTCAATATCTCTTCCACATTCAAAAGAGCGCTTAAACGCTTTACAAATTAGCCATAGATGGCCATAGTTGTAAATGTGATTCAGGTAAATGTTTCAATGGAAATGTTCAGCCCTATGCATACATTTTATATTGATGATAACGACAGTCTACTTCGTCATTCAGAGACATACTTATAAAGCTGTAAAACTGTCTTTATTGCTGTTTAAAAAAGAAAGAAAAGTGATTTAAATGCACCTAAAATGCATAATCATTCCAAAGACGGAGCCACGCGTTAGCTATTGAAATAAACTATTTTCCTCAGCAGTTGTCCAGTAGAGTTCAAATGGAGAAATGCAATATCGTTTTTCTAATTGCTATTTTAATGTAGCCTAATATTTGTAAAATTGTAGGTAAAAAATATTAGAATCCTCAAGGAAATGTGCACATTTAAGTACAGGAACGAACGAAGGATGCAAGTTATTAGGCTATTCGGTGCATACTATAACTGTAGAAAACGGCATGAGGAACACCCCGGACCTAGTCTCTGAAAGCCACCTTCAGGGAGAAAAGACAAATGTCAGTAGTTTGCAAAACTTCTGGGTGAACAAAATAGTGGTGTTTCTGAGTTCTGACATACTAACGTTAAGAAATATAACTTTAAGCAAATACGATGTAGCCTATTTATATTTTGTATAATACATTCAAAAGCCCTAGAATGTCATTGTGAGGTTATTATAATGCGTTTAAATTTCGGGAAGATATTGAAGGCCTAGGTGTAAAATGCACGGCCCACCACTAGGTATAGTGATGTTTGCTTTTTTAATGCAAAGTACATCTTTTGTTATTGTCACAACCTGGCAGGGACATCAGCCAGGTTGTGGCAGGATGAGACATATATATGTATATTATTGAGTATGGACTCTTAAATGGGTATTTTGTTTTATGTATGGTGGTTAGATCCAGTAAGGTAGCCTACTGTTATGTGTTACATTAGAGGTGTTGGGTGTTATGATATGTGTGCTGTGTAGCACCGTCCTCTCTTTCACCTGGTACTGATTGGGGACTGAGTTGGCCTAATCATCTAAACACCTCCAGCTGGTTGGCTCAGTCCCTATATCCGTCCAGGTGAATGAGAGGAGGGCGCGGTTCATTAATACATGTCACTGTGTAAAGATTGTGGTCCGGGAGTTCAGGTAATGTATGCAACGTTAGTTGTGAGTATAGGTTTGCATTGAGTGTTTATGCGAATGCCCTATTTATATGAGATATTACCGCGTCTGCACCGCGTAAGAGTGCAGTATTTATGTCAATCAATCAATCAAATTTATTTTATAAAGCCCTTTTTACAACAGCAGTTGTCACAAAGTGCTTTGACAGACACCCGGCCCGAGACCCCCAAAAGCAAGCAACACAAGTGATGCACAGTGGCTAGGAAAAACTCCCTAGTAGGAGGGACATAGGAAGAAACCTAGAGAGAGGCCAGACTCAAGGGGGTGGCC
>JACXGM010026956.1:0-14679 GCA_016801145.1 Umbra pygmaea
GATCAGGTGTTTGTAGAGGTGGTGATGAGGACATGAGGAACAGGTGCCCAGGGAGGGATTAGGGTGTGTTGGATATGTACGTCCCTGGGCTGCCGGGGCGGTGCGTTAGGACCAGAAGTTAGTTCTGGTTAGTACTGGCTACTCTGATCTCCAGATGTACAGGTATGTATAGATTGTGCAACTACATGGGGTAATTGGGTACAAAACATGTACATCTACCTTCCACAGAGCATGCAGAGCATTGACCAATCAATGTTGTTTGTTGAGAGAGATATTCTGATATCCACAGGGGGGTATAGATATAGATATAATGTGCATTTTGTTTATAATCTATGTTTGCATTATTGTCAATCTTAATAGCAAGGAGGATAAAACTGGTCCACAACTCATTGTCTCCTGGAACAGGTGCATATCTATTAATAACTTTCTTGAAATGTGTTTTTCTGGATTTATTTGTTGTTATTCTGTCTCTCAATGTTTGAATAAACCTACCATTAATATTATACACTGATCATTTCTTTGTCAGTGCGAAAATATACAAAATCAGCAGGGGATCAAATATTGTTTTCCCTCACTGTACCTAGCCTTCTACTAACCATCCTAATCGTACAATATTACATCTATCTCCATTACACATATGTCTGGTCATGACTGCATTCAAACAATGTAAGCCCTTCCTCTCCGTCTCCAAACATCTGGACCTGTAAGCCTCCTCTTGTGATCAATGGGGTAGATTTGGTGTCAACATCAGGCCCCTTACTGAGCAAAGAGATTGAAGACCTTATCAATCTGGAGGGAATTTCAATCTTGAAAAACTGCAGGCTTTTCTAAGTGGTCATCCTGGATGTTGCCAGATTTCGGAACAACACATGGAACATGCTGGCCTCTACAGTGTTTAAAAAAAATCTTATTAACGTGTCACGGTTGAGCCGAGGCAAAAACAACGCAGAAGCAAATGCTTAGTTCCGTACTTTAATATAGTGAAAATAAACATGAAAGGCAGCAACACGGACATACATTCAATGCAGGATAAAGGACTAAGGAAGCAGAGTAGGTACCATAGAAATAGAATGGATAGAAAGGCCATTTCAATTCAAATCAATGTAGCAGAATGGTTATAGCGGCAGCCATTTTTATGTGTACCATTCCATTGCAAAGATTTAGCGGTCTACTTACGCATTAAACTGATTTGAGTGTTGTCACCGTGCCAACTAAAAACAATCGCCATTTTGTTGTGTACTAATCCAATGACCACGCCAAGCAGTTCAATGGCCTATCTATCCATTCTATTTTTATGGTAGGTACACATTCTGAACAGTGATGATGGAAATGGGAACAGGACTAATGAATATCGAGGCACAATGGCCACGGAGGGGAGGGGCTTTAAATAACAAGACTGTAGTGGCTGTCAGTTAAGGATGCCTATCACTGATCATCCTGCAATATCATTTTTAATAATTAGTATTTGTTCACACAATACTTAAAACATTTTAATTACAGGTCATATCATCAAAATAAGCATGACAAAATTATGGGAAAAAACATGATGACGGTAAAGACGTCTCTCACCTTATACTAAAGTAGTACACATTATTGATTAATGCAAATCACATCTGCACCATTTCTTCTAAAATTACAAATCTGAATCTAAAATCTTTTTTTAGACAGAAATTTCATATTCTTCCTATTTATTAAAAAAAATCCCAATACTGCAGTTTTAAATTAAAAAGGCTGATCTCAAAATGAAAATACTGTTGAAATTTTTTTACAGAGACTAATTCAAAAGATGGATCACCTAAACTGCAAAATGACACATTGCAAGCAGTCCGGACCAGCGGCTCTGTACCTTTAGAGACCATGTAATTTAGTAGAATATGGAGCTTGTGATGTCAGTGTTGTGTGCGTTCCATTGCCACACATGACCAGTACAAAACACTTAAGAATATGTATGCTATTACCCTGTTATAAACCATAGACACTGCTTTCTAACTACAAATACAATTCAAACCATTAACACCAATATCGTTACCATTCATCCTAACCTCTTATCCAACCTCCTAATCTTATCTGCACTTCAGTCCCTTTTACACTAGCCTGGATAACTAGTCACTACCATACCCTGCCACACTTTTCTCCAATGTTGTACCGGGCCATCTGGTCCATGCTTAAGATGATGACATATGTTTGGGATACACGACTATTAAAGCAAATCAATTCCAAGAATTGTGATGACATGTTGATATGTAGAGACTTGTGCAAAAAAAGTGTATCTTGCACATAGGTTAATTAACTGTCCACATAGCCTAGAGACAGTGTCCTAATATGGACAAAGCAGACATTACCCATCGCAAAATCTCCCCGCCCGGCTATGTCTTGCTCTGTCATCAATAACAAAATTCAAATAACCCCCCTGAAACCTAGTGTCCAACCCTGCAAAAATACTTACAAAACAAACCCTTCTACTCCTTGCAAATCACTGACAACCAGTACCGACCAGACCCAACGTTCAGTGAATCAGTGTTTACCTCAAAGGAAGGGACTGACATTCAAACGGGGCCAAAATGGCATGCCAGCAAGCTTCCTTAAGTTGAGACTCACAAACAAGAGCAAAGTGATGTCCCATCAGTAGTCTGCAGTGTGAACCAAAAACACATGGTAAAGAAATGTCCACAAACTGTACAGTAAGTCTACTCTCTCCCAGAAAGAGCATTTGTTTTTTGATTCAACCAAGAGAGAATTCATGCAGTCAGTGTAACACCACGTGTGGAGTCACAGGTGCCATTAAATCTGCATAACCAATCAGATGATATCACTTGCTATGGAAGCCCCCAATCAGGACTGTCCTATTTTTTTGAAATTAGCATATTTTATGCCTCAGAACGTCACTCGATGGCATGCTACGGTGCATTGTGGGACAGGCTTATTGGCCTACACAAGTTCACTGGGTGATGTTGGCTCGGTGGCCTTCCTCTGTGATCTACGGGGGGGTCTGGTTGGGGGTACGGAGGCCCTCCCCCTGCGACCATTCATAAGCTCTGTGGCGGAACTCTCCATCTCTGCAGGGTCAAAGTTAAACGCTTCTGCCATTTCCTGTTTGGTCACCGACACAAAGTGAGTGTCCTGAGCCAAGCTCTCCAGTCCCCCATTGATCAAGGCCTGGCCAAGGTGAAAGACATGAGAAAATAGAGAACACTGTGTCAACTCCACATGGAAGTATGTAGAAAGTACTTTTCTGTGTTCACAAGTTTTGGGAGGTTCCTAATTAAGACCAAAATGAGCAGGTAAAGGGAGTTGATAACTAACCAGTGATCTACGAAATAAATAAAATGAGTAAAAAAAATATTAATTATTGTCACTAGTTAGTTATGAACTTTCCTTACTTCGTCATTTACATTTTAATTAGGAACTTCCAAATACAGGTAAAGCCCAGCCGAGTACTTTTATTTTGTACTTTTTACAACTCTAATAAAATATGTATTAAGTATTTATGAAATTGTGGACAATGGGATACTTATGGGTTCTGTATTATGGAAAATTAGACATTTGCTAGTCTCTGCTTACTTCCTGAATGAGTGTGTTGAAGGCACTGTCTGGGCCCTGGGGCTGCTGGCATCTGGGGGACTCTCTGTCCATGCCGGGCCCCTCTGCTGTCTGCTGCTCCCAGGCGACGGAGCCTCTGGAACACCTGTTGGTTGAGATGGTGTAGACCTGTACCCTGTCGTCTGTCGCATAAGGAAAGCTGCAGAAGGAATAAACAGTCAGTCGGATTGTTTTGCACATCGTTTTTTGAACACTCAGGAAAGGACGACTACACACTCTACAGACTAACCTCTCTCCGGCGTTGTTGTTGACATTGTTGTTGTTGGTTTTATTCGGCGTTGTGGGGAAGAAGTCGTCATCTGCATGATACGCAGGTGAGCTGGTCGCCTCCTCTCCGTCGTACCTGCTCATCTGAAGGGGTCTTTGGCTGGTTACCTGGAGGACACAGACTGCTGCTGTACTCTATTTGGGTTTTTCTGACTGTTTCAAAGTTACATTATTGTTACACATACACAATGTTTATTGTACTTATTTAATGTGTGTGTGATTTAGGAAGAGGGTCAGCTTAACCATGTATTGATGCATCATTACCAATCCCCTTATTGACATATTTTAAATGCTAAGTGTAATTACCTGTGTAGGGTTGTGGTTATGGGTTCCGTCTTCCATGGCAAAAGAATCAATGTGGTTCCCAAACAGACCACCAGCCCGCTGGGCAAAGGGACACAGACAAAGGCACGACGTTCACTTTAGAAACAGTGAGTTGTGTTTGATTTCACATACCCACCCCCCACTCTCATCCACCTCTCCTCCGTCACAGCCCTCCCACTGCCCCACCTCTCCTCCATCACAGCCCTCCCACTGCCCCACCTCTCTTCTATCACAGCCCTCCTACTGCCCCACCTCTCCTCTGTCACAGCCCTCCCACTGCCCCACCTCTCCTCCATCACAGCCCTCCCACTGCCCCACCTCTCCTCCATCACAGCCCTCCTACTGCCCCACCTCTCTTCTATCACAGCCCTCCTACTGCCCCACCTCTCCCTGCTCCATCGCTCTCCGCCCTCTCCTCTCACCCTGTAGATGGCCTCCTCAGCTGCATCCTCCAGGGCTCTGTCCATCTCCTCTTCATTCAGGAGGTCTCCTGAAATGGCCCTGTGCAACTCCTGGGTGGCCTCCTCCTCAATGCTCCTCAGACCGGCCTTCATGGAGAACGTTTGAGCAGGCATAAAGAGAGCTTCTAATTAACGTACAGTTCATTACACATCATTAAATTTCACTTTTCACTGGAAAAGCTGGATTTGTAATTACTTAAATAACCATTCAAGTAGTTCAATCATGTTAAATAAATATGCGTTATGTACTGTTATAATATGGAAACGCAGATTCTTTAAGATCATTTGAAGGTTATGATAGGCTAGCTGAGGTCACCTGTATCTCGTTGGTGGCACTCTTCTTCGTGGGCCGGTAGCCGTAGTACTCTTCCTGTCTCTTCTTCAGCTTCCTGAAGTAGTCTTGGATCAGGAATGTGGCGTAGAACTTTCCCACGGTCACCTCATCGTCTGACACATCAAACAACAAAAACCGCACACACACAAGTCCAAACGTACGCACACAAGCACACACAGACCCACAAGGCCAAACACACACACACACAGAAACACAAACCCAAACACACAAACAGACACACACAAGACCACACACAGCGTCACACACACAAACAGACACACACAAGACCACACCCACAGCGTCACACACACACACACAAACAGACACACACGAGACCACACACACAGCGTCACACACACACAAACAGACACACACAAGACCAAACACACACAGCGTCACACACACAGCCATACACACATTGCCACCTTAGAACTGATAATATACCTCCAGGATTAATGTTAGAGCTGCACTAGGAACTTTGACCTCACCTCCGATTGGTGGGATCACCTGGTCTAGGAGCTTCATACTGGTGCGTTTCCAGATCTTCTTGATGATGGCCCTCAGCTCTTCATTGGCCTGCTCAAAGTTTCCTGAACCACAAGATAACAGACAATGTTATTATCACGACACTTCATCTGGACCAGACACTGACCACAGTGGGGTAAGTCACCAACACGCACCTTCAGTCTTGATCTTCAGTGCAGTTCTAACCAATGCAAACAGTGTAGCGTTAAACGTTACCGTTCCATCACTGTTGAGGGGCATGTTCATGGAGACCAGTCTCTGCAGGCACAATGATTGATTTAGAACAAACATGTCCTAATGCATTAAATAGAGACCTTACAGTAAAACGGAGACCTACAGGAAATGAGCATACACCGTCCTCTGCCACTCACCTTGCAGGCAACTCTATGGGGACAGAACTTTCCAAAACCCAGAGGAGGTTGGATCCTACGTAGCAGAGTCACCACGTCCAGGTGCTTAATACGCCCCCTGCAGGACAGAAAGGAGAATGACAACTACTGTACATAATCTAACAGCCTAAATACAGTGATAGGCTAAATATATAAATATGTTGACGGGGATGTAGACAGATCATTAGATAGATTTCAAGGCCGCCTTTTTAAAGTATATCTTGCACAGGAGATGATGGGGTCACACAAACATACGTGGCCTCTGGGTCATACTCTGCCCAGATCTTCTTAAACTCATCCAAGTGATGGGGG
This sequence comes from Umbra pygmaea, assembly GCA_016801145.1. NCBI lineage: Eukaryota > Metazoa > Chordata > Actinopteri > Esociformes > Umbridae > Umbra > Umbra pygmaea. The sequence continues at coordinate 6,213 of JACXGM010026956.1, forward strand.
CCGAGGATCGACCAATCACGTGTCAGGTAGTCAAAGTTGTCCATGATGACAGCCACAAACAGATTGATGATCTGTGGAGGACATCAGAGTGGTTCACTTTGTGTGTGTACCCGTTGTCACGCTTCTAAGACTGTGTGCAGGCCTGCGGACCAAGTATGTGCAAATGTGCGTGTTTATACCAAGAAGGCACACAGCATGTAGAAGCTCATGAAGTAGATGACCGCGAAGCTGGCTCCACAGCTGTACTCTTCTCCAGGGAGGTAGTCTGACTTCGGGTCACACCTCTTCCCATACAGACACGCCAACATCACTTCCTGCCACGCCTCGCCTGTGGCACACCTAGAGGGAGAAAGGAGTGTGAAAAAAGTGAGAAATGGAGAGCACAACTTGTTGTCACCCTTTATGTGTTGTGGTGTGGAAGATCACCATGGTGACGTTTCTGCCTTGGCCATAGTACTACCTTAGATATATTGCTTTTGTGATACTACTATCCATATTTATACAAGTTTGGTGGTACTGTAGTACTACTAGTCTCTTATCATTTCATTTAGCGTTTCACTGTTAGCTTCCTCCTGTTGTTAACGAATCATGTGACGACATGTGACCTGACAGACCTGAAGAGCAGTAGCACGGCGTGAGGGAATGTCTGAAAGTTGTTGTTTCTGTTGATGTGTGTCCCGTCTATCAACGCAATCTTGCCGAATATCTGCAGGAGACAAACACACACACACACAGACATGCAATGTGTCAGAAAGGGCTGTGTGTGTTTGTTGTGTGTGTGTGTGGGTTTGTTATGTGTGTGTGTGGGTCCGCTACCTGCATCCCAACAACAGCGTAGATGAAGAACAGCATTAGGATGAGCAGGGCGACGTAGGGCAGAGCCTGCAACACAGCAGCCAATCACATGGTCAGACTGGTGGACACTGACCAATTACAATCTAATCTCAGTCGACCCAGAACTACGGTCTTGTTAAATGTATGTTTTCACATTCTGTCCACTATAAATGAATCACAGCCCGGCCTTTCAGAAATAACACTGTTTCAAATCTCACAAATTGATTGGCCTAAAAGGCCAGTGAACTCTGACCTGGAAAGACTTGATAAAGGTCCATAGAAGATTCCTGATTCCCTCAGAACGATTCAGTAGTTTTACCAGGCGCATCACACGGAACAGTCGGAAGAAGGTGATAGACACGTGGGCATTTTCAGAGTCTGCTATCGCTTGCATGGGGTTCACCTCCTGTAGCCCAAAAACATATAAATAAATAAACTGTCCTGGCTTCAGATGAACTGATATTAAAGACAATGTGACTACTATATTTAGCCTAGTTTAGTATGTGCAACATTCAGACAGAGAGATATTTATTATTTTTGTATTATTTGTATTTATGTTTATGTGTTTGTTTGTGTTTGTTTGTGTTTGTTTGTGTGTTTGTGTGTGTGTGTGCAGTCTGTAAGGATATATCTCTAATCTCTACAATTGGTATTGGATGCAGTGCTGTATGTAGTCTAGTTACTGTGAGTAAGGGCCAAAGGGTGTGTTTTAAAGGATTCTATCATGTTGACGATGTTAAAAACCATACCATCTATTCAGGGAATGTCTGCTGTAAATATAAGCATAAAAAAAACATGCATTTGAAATTATGCCTGCACGATAAATCATTACAAAATCCTGATCTTGATTCACCCCTGTTCGCAATTTCATTAATAAATTACTTAGATTCTCATAAAATTTTTTATTTTTTGTAAAGACATGTTCAAGGAGTTCAGATAGAGCCTGTATTACTGCCATATTTAGTTCAATGTGTTATATGTCACTATTTTTGGTAGCCTACTTTACTTAAATAGCCAGTGTGTACTTTATTTTCTTTATTCATTGAAGCCTCTATGTTTACAGGCTTGTGGTGATGTGCAATGTGCTACAGGTGCCAAAAAATCTATCTTTGGTACTGGCAATTTGTTTTGTTTTGTCATGGTTCATTTGTGCAATAAACATTACACTTTGTGAAAAAGAAATTGTGGTAGAGAATCGAGATTCCAATTCTAAGCAAAAAAATTGCAGAATCGTGCAGGTTTAATTGAAATGTTGGTTTTCCGTCAACAAATTTGCAGTGGTTCATTCAAAGTTTCCTTCAGTATTTCAGTATGATCATGCCGTGTCTCAGACAGTACAATGAACAGACAATGCTTATGCTGTATTTGAGGCACATTTCAGTCAATGTTCTTGACATGTCATGATGTCATGCAATGTGCTTGGAGTGTCGATGGGCAAATAATTACAGCGCAGCCGTGGAGACAGTATAGCCCCCCCGAGGAAGCCAGGGCTGCCTGTAGAGAGAGAGACAGAGACAAGTTAGACAGGAGGTGACATCATCAGACATAAGCGGTGGAACAAGAAGTCGCAAAAGGGTCGGAGCCAGCCATGGAGGTATGCGTGGATCAACGAAGAAGAGAAAATGGAGGAAATACTGCAGTATGAAGGGAGAGAGGAGGAAAAAAGGCATGTGAAAACAACAAGAAAGATGGACAACGTTGAAATAAAGGACGAGGCCTAAGTGGTGAAGATGTGATGGAAAGGTTCCTCTGAAGGTTTACTGTAATAGCAACCTGAACTCGCTATTCGTTTTTTTATTAAAATCCAAAAGAGCTTTTCTTAAGAAAGAATTAGCAAAGTTGTCATTTTAATCCATGGAAATTAGGATAGATTTGTGATTAGGAACAGATTCTCTATTCACTTAAAAAATAAAATGACTCCAGTCATCATTTACCATTGAGTTACTATTGGTCAAAACACATCCCAAAACACGTAACTACGAAACACTGCAATTGTATGTAGAGTTACATCATTACGATGTCAAGGCCTGCCAAGTATATGGGACTTTGACGTCTTGAAAGCTCTTGGTTGATTTGATTTGAAAATTGTAAACTACAGTTGTTTTTGTCTTGTTTAATCAGGTTAAATTAACATATCTTTTGGAGGAACATAGAGAATGTTACGTTCTCTCACCACAATAGAACCAGATGCAAAACATGTTGGCTGAGTCATTAGTACAGGGATCACAGTAAACACAACAGAAGATCCCTCTCACGTTCTAGCAGAAATTATTGACAGCTCACTGAACACATGGTGGTGGAATGTGAAACAAGATGACAATGGTTGTTTTCTGCCCTTAACAAGTTATTTGGAATTGGCCCCCTCATTCCTAGTCTTGTTCAGTAAAACCAAAAGAGACTTAAACAAACATCTGGGACCAGGTGTTGTGTTAGGGGCATAAAGTAACCAAAAAGAAAGGCTGTGGTGTGGCGTTCAAGGCGTGGCGAGTGAGTGAGGTAAGCTCTGGTCAGGTGCTTCCGGGGAAGGGGGGTGTTCGAGGGGTGAGAGTGCAGCCGGGGTCAGAGGTGGGTGGGGGGTGTAAGGTCATCCCACGGCAAATACTGACCACATCCTCAGTGCTATTGTTGGGGCCGAGTTCTGGATTGGGAGACTGGACTGTGTGTCTCTGAGTGGGTGGGGTGTAAGACAGGGATGTAAACACAATCCGAAATGTCATACGATAGGACACAGCTTTTATTGTGAAATATCTACATTTACTGAACAAAAATATAAACCCAACATGCAGTGTTGGTCCCATGTGTTTTAAAATAAAACATCCAAGACCTTTTCCATTTGCACAAGTAGCTTATTTATCTTGGAAAATCTATACATTAGATCAGATTTACTCTGAAATGTTTGCATGTCGGGTTTGTATTTTTGTTCAGTTAACTAGCCTAAACGAACAAGAGAGAATAACAATGCGTTGTCAAACGTTCCAGTGAGTCTCCCTGAACTTTAAATATTAAAGATGAAGATTTTAGAAACATGGAGCACTGTGTGTATTACAGAACAGAACATGGAAAATACTTACGTTTCAGCTTACCTTACACTGTGACAAACGGTATTTACATATTTCAGGTTAACTTTAAACAGTGACATACATATTTCAGGTTTCCATTATCGAATGACATACCTATTTCAGGTTAATTTTAAATAGTGACATACTGTACCTAATTAATGTTAACATTAAATAGTGACATACATATTTCAGGTTAACATTAAATAGTGACATACATATTTCAGGTTAACATTAAATAGTGACATAGTGTAGATATTTCAGTTTACTATTAAAAAGTGACATACATATTTCAGGTTACCATTAAATAGTGACATACATATTTCAGGTTAACATTAAATAGTGACATAGTGTAGATATTTCAGTTTACCATTAAAAAGTGACATACATCTTTCAGGTTACCATTAAATAGTGACATACATATTTCAGGTTAACATTAAATAGTGACATAGTGTAGATATATCAGTTTACCATTAAAAAGTGACATACATATTTAAGGTTACCATTACATAGTGACATACATTTTTCAGGTTACCATTAATACTTACATCAACCTCACTCAGGATGACATCAACAATGCTGCCGATGACGATGACAAAGTCAAAGACATTCCATGGATCTCCAAAGTAACCCTAGCAGAAGAGAAGGACATACATGTAGCTGTGACTAAATGTACTGTGAGAGAAGGACATACATGTAGCTGTGACTAAATGTACTGTGAGAGAAGGACATGCATTTAGCTGTGACTAAATGTACTGTGAGAGAAGGACATACATGTAGCTGTGACTAAATGTACATTTAAGATCTCTGTTCTCTCTGTTCTCTACACACAAACCGCTGCATTGATAGTCAGAACTTTGACGAGAGTGTTGCATGCAGTGAAGTGAATGTTTCTGGGATCCTTTTAATATCAAACGGGATGTAATGTAGTGCAGCAGGACATCTAAAGAGCGCTGACCTTCGCTTTAAAGGCCATGAGTTTGAGGACCATCTCCACAGTGAAGAGCACGGTGAAGATCACGTTCAGCATGTCGGAGAGGTCAGTCACGTGAGTTGACTGGTTACAGTGCTGGAAAACAGGCATAAGACGGCCATTTGAAAAAGGAAAGTGATTCTTTTTTGGTTTGAATTACTGCAGGTTGATGTGCAAATAAAGAAAATAAACAGCTCCACAATATACAAAAGGGATTGATTCACACACCTAGTAGAAATATTATATGAGCACTGTGATGATATGACGAAAGAGAAATACTTTCAAAGTTTCAGTTTTACTTGTGAAAAGCTGAATTGTAGGCAGAGTTAGCTCTAGCGAAGGTGTTAAATGCAGAAGTATTTTTTAACTTTATGTCCCAACCCGAGATGATTAACACAAAGTTAATAGCTATCACATGTTGGTCATCAAATGAGCTTACTTATGCTGACCATCACATGCTCATTATCACCTGAGTGTATTTAAGCAGACCATCACATGCTCGTTATCACCTGAGTATATTTAAGCAGAGCATCACATGCTCATTATCACCTGTGTGTATTATTCAAGCAGACCATCACATGCTCGTTATCACCTGAGTGTATTTAAACAGCCCATCACATGCTTGTTATCACTTGAGTGTATTTAAGCAGACCATCACATGCTTGTTATCACCTTCGTGTATTTAAGCAGACCATCACATGCTCGTAATCAACTGATTGTATTTAAGCAGCCCATCACATGCTCGTTATCACCTGATTGTATTTAAGCAGCCCATCACATGCTCGTGATCACCTGAGTGTATTTAAGCAGACCATCACATGCTCGTGATCACCTGAGTGTATTTAAGCAGACCATCACATGCTCGTTATCACCTGAGTGTATTTAAGCAGCCCATCACATGCTCGTTATCACCTGAGTGTATTTAAGCAGACCATCACATGCTCATGATCACCTGAGTGTATTTAAGCAGACCATCACATGCTCATGATCACCTGAGTGTATTTAAACAGCCCACCACATGCACGAGACTCTCACCTGCATCCCCAGACACATGGTGTTCAGCATGATGAGCAGGAACATGAGGTACTCAAAGTAGCAGGAGGTGACGATGTACCACACGTTGTACTGATACTTGTTTTTAGGAATGTAACAGCGCAGCGGCCGGGCTTTCAGAGCGTACTGGACACACTGACGCTGCTCGACACAAGAGGACAACACAGGGTTAATCACTGCTGCTGGAAAGAGTATGTGTTTACCCCAAGCAGATACAGATACAGACATGGTCACCAATCAGCCAATATAATTTTTAAAGACATTTTACATCAGCAGTCACAAAGTGCTTATTAATATACTCAGCCTACATCTCAAAAAGCAAGCAATAAAATGTAGAGCAGCTAGGCAAAACGCCCTAACAACAGTCCACCTATAGAGGAACCAGGCTCTAACGCATGGAACACAGGTATGAAATTGACACGTGCCTGGTTCTTGTCCAGCTCGCAGTCCTTGTACTCTTGCTCTCCTTGCTCCTGGAAGGTGACGATAACGAAGCCGACGAAGATGTTCATCATGAAGAAGGCGATGAGGATGAGGTAGATGATGAAGAAGATGGAGATGGCAACTCGGTTGTTGTAAATGGGGCCAATATCCTCCATGTTAGAGTCTATGGCTTTGTAGAGAAGCCTGCACACACACACACAGGCATTTGTGTTCCATAGTTACTGCATTAGGCAGCCCACTATGAATCCAAAATGGCAGAGCCTTACTTGGGCCAACCCTCGAAGGTGGAGACAGTGAACAGGGCCAGCATGCCCTCCAGGATGTTGTCAAAGTTGAGCTCCGAGTTCACCCACCGTCTCTCATGGATGGTCATCGGGTGAAGAGCACCTTCCTCATGCCTGATGTAGTTACCCCTAAGAATGAGGGAGGGAAGGGGGATGGAACGACCTATTATTTACACACGGATAGGTAAGGACAGATGGGGTGACAGGCAAAAATAGGCTGAACGTGATGTTCAAGTCTGCAGTGTCATGGAAACGTGTGAGGGAATGTGCTCTTTCTTACTTGCACTCTATCTCTGTCATTTTATCAGGATCTGTGCAAGAGTAGAATTTGCCCTGAAGGGAAATAAACACACATAAAGTGTAGACACAGATACAAACACACACACATTATGGATGACAACATTCGTTTGGATAATGTTGATCGTTTTTTTATCATCTGTGGATGTGGTTTTGATTATAAGGTCTGTGAGAATATGATCGATTTAATAATGTATGGACGTTGTTTTGATTATAACATGTGTGTGAACTAGATCGTTTGGATAACTTTTCGATGTTGTTTTGATTATAATGTGTGTGTGAACTAGATCGTTTTGATCATGTGTGGACGTTGTTTTGATTATAACGTGTGTGTGTGAACTAGATCATATTGATAATGTGTGGACGTTGTTTTGATTATAACGTGTGTGTGTGAACTAGATCGTATTTATAATGTGTGGACGTTGTTTTGATTATAATGTGTGTTGAACTAGATCGTTTGGATAATGTGTGGACGTTGTTTTGATTAAAACGTGTGTATGAACTAGATCGTTTTGATAATGTGTTGATGTTGTTTTGATTATAAGGTGTGTGTGAACTAGATTGTTTTGATAATGTGTGGAAGTTGTTTTGATTATAACGGGTTTAAACTATACTGGAGGTAGCTCACCTTGAAGAGTTGCACTCCAATACAGGCGAACATGAAGTCCAGCAGCATGGTGACCAATACGATGTTGCCGATGGTTTTAACCGCCACAAAAACACACTGGACCACATGCTGCATCACAGGACACAGTAAAAACCAACATGTCAGACAAGCTTTCTTGGCCAAAAGGAAAATGTTCAGTATCCCTTAATATTGCTTTTTAAGGAACATTCAAAGGACAGAAGAGAATGTCAATCTCGTGTCTAAAGTCAAATAAAAACATCAAGTGGCTTAGTGTTGTTAAATGACAAAAATGTCAATGTAAAATGCAATGATGGGGACATGACTATTGGCTTGAAAAGGACCGGTGAAGCTGACCTTGAGGCCCTTCGCCCTGTTGATGGCCCTTAGTGGCCTCAGTACCCTCAACACCCTGAGGATCTTCACCACTGAGATGGCAGAGGACCTAGATAGTACAGGAACAACATCACACACCTGACCTAGATAGTATAGGAACAATATCACACACCTGACCTATATAGTATAGGCAAAACATCACACACCTGACCTAGATAGTACAGGCAAAACATCACACACCTGACCTATATAGTACAGGCACAACATCACACACCTGACCTAGATAGTATAGGAACAATATCACACACCTGACCTATATAGTACAGGCACAACATCACACACCTGACCTAGATAGTACAGGCACAACATAACACACCTGACCTAGATAGTACAGGCAAAACATCACACACCTGACCTAGATAGTATAGGAACAATATCACACACCTGACCTATATAGTACAGGCACAACATCACACAACTGACCTAGATAGTATAGGAACAATATCACACACCTGACCTATATAGTACAGGCACAACATCACACACCTGACCTAGATAGTACAGG
>JACXGM010026957.1:0-14231 GCA_016801145.1 Umbra pygmaea
TTATTTTCACTAAATATTCCACGTTGTATTTTTTAAGTAGCTTTATTACCCAATATAGTAATTATTTTCACTAAATATTCCACATTGTATTTTTTAAGTAGCTTTCTTACCCAATATAGCACTTACTATATTAGAAGCTCAGAATAAGATCCTGTCTCCTTCGTAGAGCCCACAATGGTGGCTGTTGTGGCCACTGATCATCTTTGAATTGCCCCGTTCTCCAGCGCAATTTCGCGGAGAACCCTGCATGCCATAATTATGTTGCAGGCCTGCTCTGGTGTGTATAGCAGTCCCCGCACCCCACCTCGCTTACCCAAGACAGAGCCACCTGTACAAACCTATACATCACTCCACTGTGGTTCGTGTGCGTGTGTGCGCACTGTTGAACCTGTGCTCCTGCTTGTTTTGGGATTTGCAAGCGGTGTATGTACTCAGTCAGGGCATAACCTTTTTCACCAAGAGGAATCACATCCAACCATTTCACCAAAGAAATGTAGAACTATTATAATAATTGTACGAGGGCGTAACTCACCGAGGAGATGACTCCAGCCATGCAGTCCTGGGAGGGAACTCAATGTTTGGGGGGGCACATAGAGTTTTATAGTCCTGCTGCTAGCGTCATCAACAACATCCTGCTCATTGTCTGATTCAAGTAACGTTAAACAGATCGATGAGGTGCTGGGAGTTAGACCGTCATCAACAGACCTTCTGCTATCTGACATTGATTCATTTTTAGATTAGATTTTTTTTATTCTGACAGATTTGAAAAGAAATCTTATATTCTAAATATGTATATTCTATTGTAGACAAAATTATATTTTGAACAATTTTATGAATAACGGTGGAAAATTAAAAACCGTATGAAAAACTAAAACTTTATTTGAAGTAGCTAATCATCATTTTATTTTCACGTGCTGTCAGCGGGGGGTGCTGCAGCACCCTCAGCACCCCTAGTTCCCGCGGCCATGGTCCCGCCCCTTGTCCGAGAGAGCTTGGGTTCCGGAAGTAAGTTTCCCATTCATTTCTCCAGTTGATTTCTGGAAAAATCTGTATATAAAGAATTTTAGATCATGCCTTAGGCTAACCAGCTACGACGTAACTCATAAGCATACAAAATATAATTTTGAGTGAAAAAATTAACCGCAAATCCAAAAAAGTAAAAGGTACAAGACTGTGTACATATTTGTTATTCCGAGCAAAGGAACTACTCATCCCATAAAACATTGCGAGTGTTATCTTTCCGCCTTTACATTAATTTAAATTACCTAACGTTAGCTAACTTCAATTACACAATGTCATCCTTGAAATATGTTGTAATCTACAGCTCAGTAAACATATTTACAGTTCTCTAACTATCCATATTTTTGGCAACGACACAGGTGTACGACTCGGGCAGCCTGCCAGAGTTGGAAACGCAAAGCTTTTTCGCGGGCTCAGTAAACATTTCCATGGTAACCGCGAGTTTGTCTCCATGACATCACAGAGTTCCACCAATCAGAGGCATCACTACTGGTTTAGGATTGTGGGTAATGAAGTACTTATCCAAGACATCGCAAATAAAATACATTTATCTCAAAACAAGGTTGGTGCCCCATGAACATTTGGCATCTATATGAGCATACTCGAATTGTCAATGGAGAAAATGTATTGTATTCTTATTTCTGGAGTCTGCTGTGGGCGGGACTGTTGAGGTCTATAGGGTGTAATTTTAAGATTTAGGGATGGAGGGCCATGACTGTTGCAAGCATGACTAGTGTGACTCACTTCTATCTTTTCGCCTCACACCCAGGGAAGAGGACTGAGGTGTCATGGTGTAATCTGCAATTAGGCTATTAGAAGGAGCGCTCCACTGACCCGGGATCAGCTGTGAGAGAAGATAAAAGCCCTTAGAGAACGGGTAATAGGCCTAGAGGGAGAGGCGGGGAGAGAAAGAACATGAGGGAGACAGAAAAAGGGGGAAATACGGTGGAAAGAGGGTGAGAAATTCAGGAGTTACTGGTGGGAGAGAAGGAAAGATATAAAAAGAGGGAGAGACAGGGGAACAGGAGAGGGGAGGGAAAGTAAGGATGTTAATAGAGGAAGAGAGACAGAGAGAGATAGACATTAAGTAAGAGTGGTAGAAGGTGGGGGAATAAGAAAGTCAGCATGAAGACTGAAAGTCCCCAGATGTTCTTGTACATGAATGTGAATTTCAGAAATCTAATGTAAGACCTTTCATCTGAGCAAAGCTTAAAGAGAGGGTTTCATTCTTACACTTCTACCATTTTAGTTACGATGATGGGCCAGTGCTTGTCATGCTTAAACATGTCATCAGTGATCAAATTAATCCATCACACATACTGTAATCCACACATGTCAGTTGTCATAACCTAGTAGACAGCAAGTTTGTCATGATCATGGTGGTATTATGTTGTCCTTCTGTCTATTCAAGTAGAGTATAAACCTTGGGTAACACTTTACCATAGCGACATGTTGCTACTCGTGACATGTGCTCCATAGGTGGCTCAATAACAGTGCTGTACATTTTCAGCACTGTGGAGTGAATAACAATCTTCTTCAACTCTCCACTTTGTCTGTTCATGACAAAATCTCATATGTTAATGAGAGTTCAGGAAAGCAGGATTATCGTCCCCTTTAAACTCTGAGTCCTTTTCTGTCTGTTGATGATAGTAGCACTCCCTCACTCACTCCTTATGTCCCTTTTGAAATCTACCTCATCTTCTCCCACATTCTCTATATTTTTCTCAAAACCTCTTTATCAATTCAATTAAATTGACTAGAATGGCCTGACATAACCAGTGCTTGAAGTGGGGAAAAAAAGGTGCCGGTACTCTCTTGCATTAGCAAATGGTTATGACATTTGAGATTTCTACAGTGAAAAACCAAACTTGCGAGATATTGCTGGTAAATCTATTTATTTAAACAAGTTGTGTGTGTGTGTCCCTTGACCAACAGTCAGGTCATGCATGTGTTTCGTTACGTTATTGTTGACGTCGGTGATATTGTCTTTTATTGATGTAAATGTTTTTATTGATGCAAATTTCTTCCGTTTTATTTGACTTCTAATTAATGTAAAGCACTTTGAGCTGCATTCCTTGTATGAAAGGTGCTATATAAATAACTGTTTATTATTATTATTATTATAAGGTAATGTTAAGGTAGCTGCAGACTCCTCATTAATGCTAGCAGTTCCACTCACATCAACCTTCAAGGTCTAAAGAGTTTTAGGTCCTCCTGGCACAAAGTTGATCTTTTGGGCTCTCGAAAGATCATACTTTGACCTATAGTGAAGTGCTTTATGGTTTTTGACTCAGCAGACCCATGGGTACAACATGGATAAATAAAATCCAACAGCCTGGGTTATTGAATTGTTTTATTAAATATTTATCCCAAAAAAACTAAAAAACATATGTATATATATATTTTTATGTGTTAAAGCATGTAAACCATGATGAATAAGGGACTGTTCTTTATTTATTTAATGGGCTACCGGTGGAGTTTTGGGATCTTTAGTCAAAATAGACCTGACCCTCCCTTTGCCAGCAATACATTTTTCTATGATCCTCCAAAATTATTTGGAAAAGAGGCATGACACTCCCCAACAATTTATTGATGCCTTCTGTACTAGTTTGCCCTTGGCAACGATGTACAGATAGCCACAGTTTTTTACAATCATGACTTAATCTTTGCTTTCTCATTTTACACATCACACTCCACCAAGATGGTAGCCATTTCAGTAGATGTACTCACTAACATTGTTGTGGAAACACAATAAGCATACCTGCCAACCTTCAGACATGTTTATGAGTACCACTTCAGCGCAGACAAAGCGTTTTACAGCAGTGCACAGCATTTGGGAAGTGCACTCAATAAGCCCACAAAAATCAACATATGCACAAATTACTTACATAAATTACATATTTTAAATGATACAGTAACTTCTCTATTAGGGCCCTTTTCCCATTGCTTGTAATTTAACAACCAAAAAATTGCAATCTCTTGTCTGAGGGCTAGATTTATCAAGCCGTTTGCGTCTGTTTTCAGGCGCTAATTGGTCGTAGAGACGGACGTAACCGATGCGGGCTATTTACAAACCAGGCGCACTTGGGTAAAATCGCAGATTGCCTGCCACATGAGCGACAAGAGACAAGTTGCGTTTTCAATATGCGTTCGTAGGAGAGTCATGGGGAAAGTGGGAGTTCCACGCAAAAAGGTGGGAGGATACGCGTGAAGTGCGCCTAATTATATATTCTGTGGTATTTACAAAGACTGCCAGTAAAAGCACGCCTCTATTCTGCGGGGGGAATTTACCGCCTCTTAGAAGCAGGTCTAAACAAGCAAGCACATTTTCCTGTGTGTTCAAATATAGCTACATCAATGGCAGCAACAAGTTTTAAACATAGCATCAAATACACTTGGCACAAAAAAAGACAAATGCCTCTGTTTTTGATAAGCAATTTTGCGATTATTGACCTATATAACACCCTTTAATTACTTAACCACATCGGTTGGCTTTACATCAATGATATAGGCTAAACCAATGCATATATGCCAAACGCGAACACAACAGCATAATTACAATCCACGCATACCTTCATTCTCTACAGAGATCTCTGCAGTATATATGCCGTCTACACCTTCCACTTGTTCGGTAACGTGTATTTGCTGCACCCCCTAGTTAGCGTGTCTATTTCTGGTGGATCTGAACCGGTTTTCCTATTTTTAAATCCTTAAGATCTCTCTGTGTAGATGATAATAAGTTGATTTAACTTGTTATGGCAATCCAAATTGGATGTATTTCCGAGGGTGTGGATGTTCTGCCCTGTAATATATATCAGGTTTGCTGTTACTTCATGCACTAAGATGTTAATTTCTTCTTCACTAAATGTACGCTTGCGCTTTCTTTTTCCTTAGGGAGATCCATGATAGATACATACGGGGCCATTGTTTATGCGTTTAGAGGCGCGTTAATGGAGGGCGGAGTATGCGCTGATTGCGTAATGGGTATCGGGTTTGATAAATACTACGCTAAATGTGGAAGCATAGCGTGCACAATTACCGAACTCGCATAAACAGACGCAGCGCAAACTGCGCTAGTGTTAGTAAATTAGGCCCTGAGAGTCTTATGAAATCCTAAAACTGACTATACTCAGTGGCAATTTTAACCATAGAATTAAAATGAAAACATACCATTAGGGTCTGCTATTATTAATATTACTAGAGGGTAGGGCACTCCAATTATAACATTTCCAGTTATTGGGATAAATGCTGTGGCAGTCTCCATTTTATGTAGTTTTTCCCCCGTGACGTTTGCAATCTAAACAGAAGGCTAGGTGTGCATTATAGTCAATCCTGCAATTATATTTTTATTAAATAGTAGGTCTGCTTCATCATCCAACATCACTAGCACCTCCTTCTATTAGCGAAGACTTGCTGCACTAACGTGAAACATTGCAGTACATAACGTGCTGTCACATGACTCACACAAGTGTGCAAGCACTAAAAAGGACTATGCATTTAACAACTATAGCTATTTGTGTATTTTTAATGAGCACGGTCTCTCTTCTGCTAGTTGACTAAAAGCTGTGAAGTTACTTAGCTGCACAAGTGTTATGTAGCTAACCTACCTGCATTATTAACATTAGTTACTCTAGCTAGCTACCTTGTTAAGATGTCAGCAGAAAAGCTAGCAAACTATGACAGTGTTGGTTAGCTATGTGCTTGATTAGCCCCTTTTCAAACATGTATTGGCAAACAGTTCGGTCAATTTCCCTACCAGTTTCCTAACGCATCAGTGGTGGGTCATTTTCAACAGACAAGGTGGAGCTGCCATAAGTGAATCCAGCAGCTGTATCACGATTACTAGATAGAGACCCATCACCCACGGGAGAAGCAGGTGCATGCTTTTTGTTTTTCATTCGCTCAGCACTAGTAATAATAACGGGAATTAAAAAAAACACTGGCAAATACAATTTTTGCTGTTTATGAGTAGTATTTCATACCAGCGTACTTTGATTTTATTTTTTATTTTTTGGGGGGAAAGGTCAGCTTTAGTATTTGACAACAGGATTGTCTTTGTTCTAAAATGTGCATCATTTCCAATCCCATTTTTTTTGTTTTATATTATTGCTTTCTATATTTTACCAGCGTACTTTGACTTGAATGTCACTGATGTTACAGACCAGTTTGTAAAAATCTGTCAAATTGATGTATTGAATAACAACACAAATTATATATTTACAGTATAGGTCCACTGTTTCATGGTGCATATGTGTATTCCATTAAATCCATTGATCTTAATTTATTTATTCAATTTATGTCCTTGAACACTTACGTAGGAAATCATTGTAATTGTTGCATTTGGTGTCTATATGTTAGTTTAGTATAAAATTTTAAAAAGTCACATAGCCTACATCATGCATCACTAAAATGGCATATTATTATATTATGCAGGTTAATAAACAAATGTTTAAAATAACTACATAAACTGGATAATGTGCCACAGGAGTTTAAACTGGATAATGTGCCTACTCATTTACCTTACCTCTCTATCCTGGTTTAATGTTGACTGCTACAGTGCTTTTACTCTGTCCTTCTGCACTACTGTACCTGCCTCTGACTTGCTGGCAGCACTTTCTGCAGAGGGTAGACAAAGGCAGTGTTGATTAATGCACAAATTATATTGAAAACTAAACAGTAATGTATAGCACATGAAATAATCTGATTCTGGAAAAAATCAGAGATTGACTGTTGGACATCTATCCTATCTGTGTAACTGGCTCTTTAATATTTAGTCACATTCACCACAAAACATACGGTTTAAATTGAATACACCAATGTTAAAGGGAACTTCAGCTTTAAAACGATGTGCCATTTGTGTATCAACTCTTAATATTGAGCTAAGTAGAGCCAGTTAATGAAGATAGCTACCCAGATCAGCTGAGAAAAGTCAGCCGTTCGTTGTTCCTTTTTAGCGCGATGTGCAGACAGCATGCTTTGTTTTCCTGACCAGTGAATGATATATTGTATTTAAGACAAAATTGTACATTGCTTGCTACTCAGTTAAAATTTGAACAATATAAATAGGCTAGCTAGATGGAAACTATTATCTAAAATCACAAGCATTGATGAGTAATTACTGATTAGTCAACTCACGGTATCAGTGTGAGAATCGTTGTTGGAATGAACCCTTTCTTAGATGGTAGAGGAGGGCCCATAAATATACGACAATTACATTTTAGAGAATGTGACTGGTATACAATCTTATAATATTAAAGTATTTAAAATAAAAAAACATGTGGCAGATATTAAAAAATATAGCACCAGGGCACTTTTGAAAAGGGTCTATCTTTGCACGTGCCTGGTAATAACAGATTCAACACATGAACTGGTTGCTATGGACTCATCACTAGGCTTCCTCAGGTAAAGCTACCGAAGCTGAACATTATCCAAAACTGAATTTCTTCTCAGACGAGCGTCAATTTGGGAGGGGGATGGTGCGATTTTTGTTGGGTCAGACCCATCTGCTAGCGATGGCGGGCCGAGACTGAGACCTACATGGAAAAATATGCACCAAACAAGCCACTTTGAAATTTTGCTGTTTTCATGAATAAAAAAGTTGGGTGAGCCTCCCACCAGACTAACAAATGTTAAGTGACCCTACCCTCAACAATGAATAAAAAGACATGACCCTCCCCTATTTTCCTCCGGTGGTCCCTTCCATAAATACAGAACGGTCCCTAAGGCTTTTTAATGCATATTGTCAAGCCCCGGGGCTCCTGGACCAGCGTGCAAAGTTTGGAGGACATACAAACAAGTCAACATCAAAATGCTGCACCCATTTCTTACTAAATGTATATACGTTTTCGAAATCCCAGGTATTTTTTACATATTGTCTGTAATGTGTTTAGTAAAAAATGCTATCGTCTAAAAAACATGACCGACTTTGAGGCGCTATAGCTCCGGCTCCGGCTCACAGGGATGAGCAACCACACATTCTCTTTATCTCTTCTTCATCTTTCCAACGGTACCAAGCATGTAAACATAATTGCGAACGTCGGGAGACTGTGAAGGGTTTTAATTAACGTTAGTTTGAAGCTCATGAATCGTACCAGATGTTTCTGATGGACTAGGATCTCTGTTGACGTGTCTGGTTCTGGAACACACATTCTTTTAGTACCTTTCTGATTCTGAAGCCAGGCTAACATAACAACTTACAAAAAACACACTTCTTTTTAGAGATACTTTTTAGTTTCTTGGTTTTCAGCAGTGAAAAATCAGTTACGGTCAGGCGGCAGCCACAGGCATCAGTCCAGCATCAGACAGCTTTTTCAAACTAGCGTCTGTGGAGAAGCGAACTTATGATAGGGTGGGCCAACTGCTTGCCTTTACGCAATTCTTCAAGAGATCTGAAGTCACGTAGTGCCCTCTGGGTAGTGTAGTGTATGTAACGTTAGGATCATTACCAACCTCTCTGACACTGACGCTTTCTCAGTCAGTGTGATTGAGTACCGGCTACCTGGTGGTATGCAAGAAATAGTGCAGGTACGCTTAAGAGTAAAATGTAGAAGTGCCCCACTTCGAGCGCTGGATGTAACAATGTATACAATGCCAAATTGCCAATTAAGTTTTTTTAGGGGAAGGATCAGCTTTAGTATTTGACATAGGTATTGTCTTCATTATGACACATGCATCATTTCCAATGAAGTTTGCAAAAAACTAGAATAGAACAAAATAAACATAACAATTATACTGATAATGGTACCACTTGTAATAACAGAGAAGGCATAAGACACGTTTGAGTGCTGACAGTACTCATTCCATGTGCCTGCGAGACGCAATTCCATTGATTTTTGTTCCAAACCAAATTTAGCACAGGTGACATTAATCATTATTAAGATGAAACGCTAACTCAGGTTAGTCGCAACTGGGGTTGGATGGAAAACTTACAGAATGGCAGCTCGCAGGAGCAGAAATGAATATCGCTGGTGTACACGAATCAACAGATTAAAATTGCGTGACCGCGTAGAAATGTTGTGAGACTGCGTTGGTTTGTAACCTAATGCCTTACCTTAACCGTGAATGTTGTAATATAATTAATTTGAACCAGATTGCGATTCGAATGCTATGGAATCTGTGTTCCGGGGCATTCCAGTTTGCGAAAACGAGAACCCCAACCAGCACGACAATGCCCATTTGTTGCTGCAGTTGGATGATATTGCATTTTGTGGCACAGCTCTTTTTCTTCAGCCTATATTCATCACATAAGTCTTTGAAACCTTGACATACTGTTTCAAATTTGGGGAAATTACTCTCTCTCTGATTTGTTTTCAGATTTTGTACATTTTGTTTGTGCAGCTCTGTCTCTAGTTCTGTTGTGGAGCAGTGATTGCACAGGTCTCCTCCACAGGGAGCCATGTGTTCCTGTTTTCACTTCTCAATGACAAGGCTGTGCTCACTGAGTCTGTACTTTGCCAAGGATTATCTAAGGTTTTGATCAGTAACCATGGTCAGATGTATGATGTTGCCATGGTGTTTAGTGAGTTTAGCACTCAAATTATCCATTGTGCTAGTGTATCCCAATAGTACAGTGAGCACCATAATTCATTGAACAGTGGCATTGTTTTGGGATATTTTGGTTCTGTACTCTAGCAATTTGAGTTTGAAAGAATACAATGACAATGAGGTTGGAGTGCAGACTGGCAGCTTTAATTTGAGGGTATTTTCAGAAAATTTGGATAAAGCATTCATAAATGATCTTCTGTACATGGCCCTCCCATTTTCAGGCACCAAAAAACATTGGACAGTTTAACATAATATAGAATTAAGTAATTATTATCAATATTTGGTCACATACCCTTTGCATGTAATGACTGCTTGAGGTCTGCAATGCATCAACATCACCAGACGCTGGGTACCTTCCCTAGTGATGCTCTGCCTGGCCTAAATTGCAGATCTTATTGCAGTGCCATGAGTGAGGGTCTTGTTTTTTTTAGATGTTTGCTAAACATAGGACCATTCCAGAGTTAAATATTAAATTTAAAAATGTTACCCTACAGTCATATACTGTACAATGATTTCTTTTAAATAGACGAGAGTACATTTCGGGTGCTTCTGTATTAGTTTGCACTTGAAATAACAAAAGGTCCAGAATTGAATCGCTTCAGTAATGTCGACTGTAGCGTAAAGCCCTTGGCTTACTAGCTAGTAATTTTCTATAGATAGTAAGATTAACAACGGGTCTGTCACAACATAGCTGGGACCCGAGATGCCACACGTTAATGTAATAGATTACTTTTCTGGGTTGGGCTGATTTCACAACGTTTGTAGTGAAATCAATAAGACCCTATTGACCAGCTAAAATATGTTCATAAATTACCAGTGATATATGAAAAACTAAAATATGACTACACTGTAAAAAATGTTGTAAATTGATAGGATAGCCACTGTAAGGCCATTTACACTGTTTTACCTTCAATTGGAACAATGGGAAACACTCTAAAATGACATAACTTCTTTTACCTAGTCATTAGGGTCATATTGAGGAACTTCCCATAATTTGTGAACTCAGCCCAACCCAGAAAAGTAATCTATTACACTAACTTATAACACCTCTAGCTGGGACTATACTATAGCTTAGGCATGCTGTGGCAGGAATTAACTATTAGGTTTCAATTTTATCTTGCTTCAGGAGGTACAGATTGAACCATAATCTAACACAGATACATTATGAAGTTAAGTCACAATTATCACACAATATGCTCAAATGCAAAAGAGACATGCTAGCTAGCTGTCACCAGATATAGAAGTAGTAATGGGAGGACACTGTGTAGGTAGAATGATAATCTTTAATAAGTATATCCAAACTCAGATGAAATCCAGCTTGTACATAAACCAGGAAGGTTCAATGTCAATTATACAGGTTTCATATTTGTTAGACTCAATGGAATAAACTTAAAGAATCAAAGTAGCAATTTAGTTTACATCTAGAAACATAACGATTAACATCACAAAATATACTAAACAGGTAACAGGGCACAAGTGTGACATGCGTACTGACAGTACAATAACTAACAACTAACCTACGAAACACACAGACATTTATACATGACTAATGATGGAGGTAGAAACAGGTGCGTGTGATTACGCTCTCCAGCCGACTCTCAGATAGTCGATTGAGGATGACCCCTTGCACCTGGGCCTGGCTGATCAGGGCGCCAATGGTGTGAGCGATGGATCCAGAATGTCCTGGGATAGGACCCAGCTGCGCTCTTCTGGACCATATCCTTCCCAGTCAGCCAGATACTGCAGTTTGCCAAGCCTCCTCTGAGAGTCTAACAGTGTACATACAGTGTATGCTGGTTCCCCTTCAATGTCCAGTGTCGGAGGTGGAACGTCTGTCGTAACCCTGTCATGTAGTGGCCCCACCCTGACCGGACTTAGAAGGGAGACATTGAATAAATTAAACATTTTATAGCAAGCTGGAAGTTGTCATTCAGAAGTCACTTTATTTATCATTCTTAACATCTTGAAGGGTATCACAGGGTTTACAAGGTTGACAGAGCCGAATGTTTTTTGTGGATAGCCATACTCTGTCGCCAGATTGGAATATCGGAGCAGTACCGCGGCGACAATCTGCTTGGATGCGTTGTTGACACACGGTCTGCTGTAACCATACGTATGCGGCAGCCCAAATGGCTTCTCCTCGTCTGAACCACTCGTCCACTGCAGGGATGACCTAAGACACACTGGAATGGTGTAAATTAGTGAAAGAATGGCACAAGGAATTATGTGCATATTCTGCCCATGGTGGAACATCCGCCCACTCTCCAGGGTGGTTCTGGCAGTAGCACCTAAGAAACCATCCCAGCTCTTCGTTCACCCTCTCCACCTGTCCGTTCGATTATGGATCATAGCCAGTGGTTATTTGAGAGTAATTTGCCTGCAGAATAGGCGCAATACAGGGGTGTCCCGAAACTGGTGTGGTGTTCGCCCAGGTGATTAAGCGGTCACAGACTCCTGAGGGAACATAAAGTAAACCAGGAAGACAGGTGGGTGGAGGGTTTCCTCACTTGCTCCCTGCGGATATCCTCATCACCATTCCAGAGAATCGGGGCTAGGAGGCGAGATTGCGGAATGGCAGGAGTCAGTTATAACCGAACCATCTGAATTCAACCTAGGTTGACAGCCAATGAGCTGGGCTATTCAGTCATGTTTAGTTGATCCTTGTGAGCCACAGAGCACATAAACTACAAGCATGCGTAACCGCACACTTGTGTCCAGGATTCCAGACTTTTATGCAGTGTCTTTGCAGTGTTCCAGACACAAAAGTTATTTTCTGTTTTTCGACTTTATTAATTTTAAAGCTTTTATAAATACCTCCCAAAAGTCTAAAAGCTTTTTTGAAAAGGAGAAATAGCAATGCTTTTGAAAATATTTGCAGAGAAAGTGACACAGAATTGATGATTGACTCTGTAAGCTACCACAGCTTCGACTCCACGAGATACGTTTTTTGAAGGCGAAGATCCCCTTTTAGATCAGTGAGTAAAATAAGCAGAGTTGGGTATGTTACTTTTACAATTGTAAAATTAGTCAGATTACAGTAATCAGATTACTTTTCACAAATATAAAAGTAAATTGTTACCCAGCTCTGAAAATAAGTTATATTTTAATCTAATCCAGTTGTTTACATTTGTAGTTATTATGCCGCATGGTCTGCTTATTGTTTATTTTCATATGCTTGGAAACACATTTGTTTTCACATTAGATTCATTATTATTATTTATTTATTATTGTAAGTGCACAAAGTAGAGAAACTAGCATGTGCTCGTATGAAACTTTAGTTCTAATGACACTAGTGGAGAGACGACTGAGGCTGATAGATGGTGGTTGATAGTATTTAATAATACGTCCTGGATATACATTCAATGACTGTTGCAGGGTACCATCTACGCAAGTGCATAACGACAAACTATAGAGAACATAGTCAGAGCGTACGCATTACTTCCAAACGTAGGCGACTCACTTTTCACAACAAGTATATACAGTGCCTTGCGAAAGTATTCGGCCCCCTTGAACATTTCGACCTTTTGTCACATTTCAGGCTTCAAACATAAAGATATAAAACTGTAATTTTTTGTGAGGAAGCAACAACAAGTGGGACACAATCATGAAGTGGAAAGAAATTTATTGGATATTTTTAACATTTTTAACAAATAAAACACTGACAAATTGGGCAAGCAAAATTATTTAGCCCCTTTACTTTCAGTGCAGCAAACTCTCTCCAAAAGTTCAGTGAGGATCTCAGAATGATCCAATGTTGACCTAAATGACTAATGATGATAAATAGAATCCACCTGTGTGTATTCAAGTCTCCGTATAAATGTGCCTGCTTTGTGATAGACTCAGAGGTCCGTTGAAAGCACAGAGAGCATCATGAAGAACAAGGAACACACCAGGCACTTCCGAGATACTGTTGTGGAGAAGTTCAAAGCCGGATTTGGATACAGAAAGATTTCCCAAGCTTTTTCCATCCCAAGGAGCACTGTGCAAGCAATAATATTCAAATGGAAGGAGTATCAGACCACTGCAAATCTACCAAGACCCGGCCGTCCCTCTAAACTTTCAGCTCATACAAGGAGAAGACTGATCAGAGATGCAGCCAAGAGGCCCATGATCACTCTGGATGAACTGCAGAGATCTACAGCTGAGGTGGGCGAGTCTGTCCATGGGACAACAATCAGTCGTATACTACACAAATCTGGCCTTTATGGAAGAGTGGCAAGAAGAAAGCCATTTCTAAAAGATATCCATAAAAAGTGTCGTTTAAAGTTTGCCACAAGCCAACTGGGAGACACACCAAACATGTGGAAGAAGGTGCTCTGGTCAGATGAAACCAAAATGGAACTTTTTGGCAACAATGCAAAACGTTATGTTTGGCGTAAAAGCAACACAGCTCATCACCCTGAACACACCATCCCCACTGTCAAACATGGTGGTGGCAGCATCATGGTTTGGGCCTGCTTTTCTTCACCAGGGACAGGGAAGATGGCTAAAATTGATGGGAAGATGGATGGAGCCAAATACAGGACCATTCTGGAAGAAAACCTGATGGAGTCTGCAAAAGACCTGAGACTGGGACAGAGATTTGTCTTCCAACAAGACAATGATCCAAAACATAAAGCAAAATCTACAATGGAATGGTTCACAAATAAACATATCCAGGTGTTAGG
>JACXGM010026958.1:0-14676 GCA_016801145.1 Umbra pygmaea
CAGGTGTTCAAGGTGTGTCAGGTGTTCAAGGTGTACCAGGTGTTCAAGGTGTGTCAGGTGTGTCAAGAGGTGTCTGGCTGCAGACCTCACGTGTCAGGCTGACTCCAGTGTCAGGACCGGAAATAACAAACTTTTTGTGCATAGTTAATTCGATGTAAGCCTTATCCAAACCCTTACCCTAACCTTAACCACTCAGAAACCTTGCAGTTATTTCGATCTAAGCCTTAACAAACCCTTACCCTAACTTTAACCACTCAGAAACCTTGCTGTTAACTCCATGTTACATGTGTTATATCTACACTATTTACTGTTCTTGCGGTTGTGATTATTTGTGGTATTTTAACATCAGGCCACTAGGTGCCAGAAGCATTCTTGAGTAGAAATAAGTGTTTTATATATAATAGGTAGAGGTAGAACTACGAGGCCACGTTTAACAGACAATGAACACACGCAGTCTTAATAAAATAA
The DNA here is from genome assembly GCA_016801145.1 of Umbra pygmaea. Classification (NCBI taxonomy): domain Eukaryota; kingdom Metazoa; phylum Chordata; class Actinopteri; order Esociformes; family Umbridae; genus Umbra; species Umbra pygmaea. The sequence continues at coordinate 469 of JACXGM010026958.1, forward strand.
ATATCAAAGACAATAAAGCAGTTCTTTATTGAAGAGAACAAAACAGCGGTAATTTCAGAAGTGGGCGTAATTTGAAGGGTCGTGACTTGAAGTCTTGCAGACAGATACTATTAAAAAAGATTGTTATTTCCGGTCCTGACACTGGAAGCAGCCTAACAATGGAGCCTGCAACGGAAGCAGCCTGACACGTGAGGTCTGCAGCCAGACCCTCTTGGTGTTCAAGGTGTTCAAGGTGTGTCAAGTGTGCAAGGTGTGCAAGGTGTTCAAGGTGTTCAAGGTGTTCAAGGTGTGTCAAGTGTGCAAGGTGTTCAATGTGTTCCAGGTGTGTCAGGTTTGTCAGGTATTCCAGGTGTTCCAGGTGTGTACCTTTTTTGTAGAGGGGGCTGCTGGACACCTTCTTGGCATGGGTTCCCACTGGGCCGGGGGATGATGTGTGGGAGTAGGGTGACAGAGAGCGCTCCGAAGGCGTGAGGTTCTCGTACTCTTCTGAGTAGAACGACCCACTGCTCCGCCGGTGTTCTCCGTCTGACAGCTTATCTCGGTCCGGATCTGGTTCATGTACTCGGGTCTTAGCCCGATCCCCAGCACAGCTCTCTCCTTCGTCCCCGTCACGGCTTTTGTCCCGTTTCAGGGTTCGGGAGGAGGAATTTTTCCCTGTGCTTCTGTGGGACTGGTGGCTGTCAAGGTCTCGGTTGTCTTTGCAAGGGAAGGGAATGTTCTCTGAATCCATGTCGTTCCTTTGACCTGGAAATTCTGCATGGAGGATATTGGATACGCAGATTAAATGAGATTGATCTACAGTTTACTTAACATGTGTACAGTGTTAGATTATTTCTCTGAAGTGTCTAGGTTCTTATTTTCACTCTTGTTCTCCTGTGTTTAGAGGTCGTACTCGCTCTGCAAACTCATTAGACGTCACAGTATAGCTCTGTCAATGGGACTTCCTCTACGTTAGCAAACCATACGTCACACATTTTTTTGGGGATTCCCTGCCAGATGCTTGGTAAGGGACTGCCTACAATAGCCAAGAAACACCATCAGTTTTCAAGCTAAACTACGGTAAGATGATAATTCTAATTAGATTGTGCATATAATATAGACAATATACTAGACATCTGGACTAAAATGGGGGGGGCTAAAAATTGTTTTGCAATTACAAACATCACGTCTGTATTTTACCAGCTGGCCTTCAAACCAACCCTCCCTCACCTTTTTAACTTTTGGTATGTCATCTTCAAAATCAATATAGTCTGTTTTCTATATTTGATAGATACTTGAGAGCATTTTTATTCTGACAATAAACACATTGAAGCAGGTTTAAAAGGACAGCAGGATCCACTTGATTCCAATCTGCCCTTTTCTGCATGAAATGAAGACGTTGTTTAACACTAAAGTTTCACTAAAACATACACTATATTATACTTATTGCTTTTACGTTTTAGGAAGTGCAAATACATATATCTTACAACTGGGTCCTGATAATTTGGTTCAATTTAATTTTAACACTTATTTTACCAGATAGGACCGAAAACCAACACATTGTTATTTAACCAGGTATGACAGAGAACAAGCAAGTAAGGGTTAGCTTCCTTGCTCAGTGGCAGAATTATCTTTCACCTGAAAGGCTAATATAGGTTCAGTAGGATTTCTTTGGACTGGTGCCCTACTGGCTATGGATAAAAGTAGTATATAATATAATAAATGGGGTCCGGTTTGGCACACACTAGGTGGCTGTTCTCATTTTAAACCAGGCTAACACTGGACATTTAATTGATACGCTCATCTCTTTTCAATCCCAGATATCATGACGGCAAGAAAAAACACAATTGGAACCCTTGCATGTTGGACAGTGTGTTGACACAGGGTAACTAGGCCAAAGATAAATGTCCAAACCTGTGTCATGGCTTATGGAAACATTCTGACAGGATTGATGACACTAGCACAGATGGTTGCTGATAGAATAACTGGGTGCTGGAAGGATCTCATTGACTACATGTCATTGACTACATGTCATTGACTACATGTCATTGACTACTTCTCATTGACTACATCTCATTGACTACATCTCATTGACTACATCTCATTGACTACATCTCATTGACTACATCTCATTGACTACATCTCATTTACTACATCTCATTGACTACATCTCATTGACTACATCCCATTGACTACATCTCATTGACTACATCCCATTGACTACATCCCATTGACTACATCCCATTGACTACATCCCATTGACTACATCTCATTGACTACATCTCATTTACTACATCTCATTTACTACATCTCATTGACTACATCCCATTGACTACATCCCATTGACTACATCTCATTGACTACATCTCATTGACTACATCTCATTGACTACATCCCATTGACTACATCCCATTGACTACATCTCATTGACTACATCTCATTGACTACATCTCATTGACTGCATCCTGTTGGTGTTTCCCTCCAGGGTCATCAGAGGGCGTAGGAATGGTTGGGATGGGGGGACACCCCTCAATGTTACAGACAGGCAATGTCTAAGAAAAATTTGTGAAAAATATAAGGTGTGTCCAAAATCAAACTCGTTCCTACGCCAATGGGTCATCCTTCCAGTGTTGATGTGCCTGAAGCTATCTGTTATGTAGGCTATGCTTAGAAATAAATGCACACTATTATAAGCCTAAATGATATGGACACATGACCATCACACCCATGTGAGCTTGTTGGACATCCCATTCCACAACCAAGGGCAGTAATATGGAGTCGTTACAAAGTTGGAAGCACCCAATCATTTAAAATGTCTTTGTATTCTGTAGCATTAAGATGACCCTTCATTGGAACTAAGGGGGCTAGCTCAAACCCTGAAAAAACAGCCATTATCCTTTCTCCATCATTAGTAAGTGTAGTTTGGGCTTTTTAGTGCATCTTCTAATATTGCTCATAACACTCACTATCAGTAATGTGTTAGTGTTGTCTTCAAATATGTATTTGGCCAGGGCATCACTTTAAAGGGAAGATGTGGTTTTCAATTGTCTTTTTTCAATTGGTAAGATATTCCATTCAGGGTTGGGCTCAGGTCCATTAAAATTAGGAATATGCTGAAATTGCAGAAGCTTTCACGTTTGCTTTTCAATGAGGTCCATATGGAAAAAAAATAGAATTTGGTGTACATATTTGAGTGATTTGAATTAAATTGAATTAATATAAATCATGAAAAATTACATATACCCTGAATAGCTAATGAATAATTTTACCTGCAAACAGTAGGTTAAGTACAACTTTTAATATCTGACCCTGTTAAAATATTATAGCCTAGCAACATGGTTTAGGGCGTGGCCAAATATAAAGCTATTTGTGATTATAAGAATGAAGAGCACTACCGACCAGGATGAAATTAATGCTGTCTAATATGTTTTCTGGAGAGCATGGTTCAATCAGCTGAACTGAAAGCATAAATACATATCAGCAACTACCTAGGGCATCACACACAGGGTTGGGGATTATCTGATTACAGTAATCTGATTGCAAACAACTGGTAACTGTAATCAGTTACTCTATATTACTGACCAAAGAATTGTAATTGGATTACAGATACTTTCGAAAACAATTGAAGATGTCTTTTACTTATGGGAGTAGTCGATTGTCTATTGAAAAATGTATCAATGTAAGGCGTTCTGTATAACAGCTTCAGATATATTAAACAGCTATGTAAATTGTGTTATGTTTCTATAATTTAGTGAATTATAAGTGAATTGCATAATTGGTTCATGGTTCCCAAACTGCAGTTTTTGGTGGTAAATTATCCAAATGTGCAATATGCATTTGTCTAACAATAAATAAAAATGGGTACATAATATTGTACCTTATGTTGTCAACAGACATTTTTGGACCCACTATATCTTCTTTCTCTTTTGGTACACAACCATTTGTCATCAGTATACCTATAATGCCCTTATTGATAAATTGGTGTGATCTTTTTATTTATTTTGGAGTGTTAATGTATGACCGATTGCAACAAAACAGCTTGGGGGGCCAGAATTAGGTTTTTGATTTAGTCTTAAATCAGGTTATGTAAACAAACTTCCTGCTATGCCATTTGAGTGTTTATAAGCTAGCTTGTTTTAAAGTAATCTAAAAGTAACAGGAAGCAATCATATTACCTTACTGAGTTTGGATAATCCAAAAGTCCAAATTTATGTTATTGTTTACAATTGTGGATGGGTAACTAGTAACTGTATGGATTATATTTAAAAAGTAACCTACCCCACCCTGATTACACAGTACTGGAGGTAACTAATCATTCCAAATGCAAGCAAGCAACAGGTTGCTAAGTTTAGCTGCTGTACAGTAGTTACAAGTTTCAAACAATGTATCAAACAACCTTTTACATTACTTTACTTGGTTGCGATATATATTTTTATTATTCATAAATAATAAAAAACAGTTTTATTATTATCAAGCTAATGCAAGTCTAGTCTCGAGAAAGACTTAGCTCTGTGGACTTCTTACCATTCCAAAAACTAGACTGTACCATGGGGGACCGGGCTTTCAGTGTTGCTGCCCCCAAACTATGGAACTCTCCCTTCAGCCACAAACAACTCAGACTCTATCACCACCTTCAAAAACACACTTGTTCAGCTTGGCTTTCCCCTCAGCTCTAGCTATCCCTTATTACTCCTTTTGATTATTATTATTATTAATTATGTGGTTTTTATTACTTTTCTCTTGGTACAATTGCTGTTCAGTGGCCTTGGGTTTCTTGAAAGGTGCTTTAAATCGAATATATTATTATTATTATTATCTGGCAAGCTAGCATGCTAACGTTTGCCAGCCATTTGGGAACAGGATTCAAACCCACCTCTTTCAGATTGGTTTCAGGTCTCCATGCTTTTTTTGCAGAATTGTTGGTCTGGGCGAACTGGTAACTGGTCTTGCTCGCCAGCTTGATAGAATTGAAAATATCCAAAGAAAAATGACTAGCTGGTAAGCTAAGAAGATAGTTAGCAGGCTAGCAACCGATAAGTCTAGCTAACAACAACAAAGCATTCAACCCTAACCAGTAACATAACTTTTATACCAGACGCTAACCATGGATCTATACGTTGTTCTTTAGGATACCCATGAGTAAATTTTTACTTTAATTGTTATTTAGCTAGCATGATATCTAGTTAGGAATATGCAATAGCAGCTGACGGCAGCTACAGAAGGCAGCTCTCATGCGCCCAGCCCTATTCTCCAGAGATTGTGACGCGGTGCCATGGCAACTGATCATCATTGCTAGAAAGGCTACAGCTCATGTGAAATGGCACGAAACTCCCGCGATAGTTTAAAGATTGCCTAGCTATGGATTGAAAGCAGTGAGGGACTTGGGTTAGTTTTTTGTAACATTTAGTTTTAGAAGTACAGTAATGGTTTTCCGCTCATTAAGTAGATATTAACATCATAGTTTTAATTATGGAAAATGTTTAAGCAGTCACTCGGATGTTTTCCCTGGCTACTACTCTAACGTTACTGTAAACTTTGTCACGAACATGCACAGCCCTGCTCCAGCAAGCGGGAGGGCGGGACACTTCAGTGCCTAGTAGATTGATAAACTTGCATCCAGGTGTTTTCCAGCAATAGTATTGTAGTATTAATTTATCCTAAGAAATAGTTACGTTCTGAATAAATACATATTTATAATACATAGGTCACGCTAGTTGCCGCCGGCGACGACAGCCCCTCTACAACTCGATGTTCTAGACGTCTATGCATCCAGTACCACAGGGGGTTAACGTTATCAAGTCACCATTTACACTGCTCACCCACCATAATAAGCACAACAATCTTTCACACACTTTGAACTATCTAGCTCCCTTCTGGTGTTGCCATTCAGACAACTAACTATCTACAATCGCTAGTTATGGCTATAATAATAATAGCTAGAAAAGTCTAACTGGCTATTACTATTGCGGGCGGAAAATCTACGTCGGGGTGAACTGTGAAAGTAAAACCCTTTGACATGAGCTGTATCCTTACTAGCTATGACCGTGGCAACCTCCGATCCAGAGCGTGCTGTAGTTCCACCGATGCCCCAGAGAGCGGCGCTGTGACCAATTGTTGAATCACCTCGGGTATGAGCTTATCCTGATTGGTTCCACATGAGGCCCTTGTAGCCATTGAGCCATTATTCAGTATTGTTGCCCTGAATTAGTTCACCTGAATCAAGCAACCATGGGTTTGACAAGTTGATTAAGGTGTGCTAGCTCTAGAAACTATACGAACGGCTAGAGAACTATGAAAAGTTTGAGACTGTACTAGTGTAAAAATTACTCTAGCAGGCTTATGCTAAAACATCACAATTATAGTATGGTCATGTTAAGGAAATATCATAACTAAAATACACGTCGTGTGGCCTATTAAATAGGCTTTAATTGTACCAAAATAATATATATTTCCCATAATGCAGCGTGCGTCAAGTAGGTTGATTGCTCTGGTTGATTGTGGTTCAGATCAGACCAAACTACAGCTGTGTGTGCTTTAGAATGCCGGATGGGGGAGCGCGGACCAAGGCTGACGCGCACAGGTCTGCGTTATCATGGGAGTGCAGCCTATAAATACTTGGAGGCAAGCAGCCAACAGTAGCATTAGAGAAAACGCGCCTTGGAAGACGCTCACATAACGCTATTGCCAAGCCTACAATTTACTGGATAATCCTCTAGTGAAAGCGAATAACCGCGAGAGATTCTAGGCAAGAGTTGCTATACGGTGCGACGCAAAGCGGCAGCGGTATGGTGATCCAGGTTTACATCGCCTCTTCCTCGGGTTCTGTGGCGGTAAGGACTTTCCGTAGCCTGTCGTGCACAGATAAACAGTGTAGTGCGAAGGGATGTGCATGACGCCGAAATGTTGGAACGTTAACGTAGAGATTTGATAGAGAATAAACATGAATGTACTACAATAGCTAATCACGTCGGCTCATTATGTTTATTCTGTCTTCTAGAACGTGAGGGAGGGACTTGTTTATTATGTAACTTATCATCTACACCGGCGCGACTCAGGCTGCCCCATGAAGCGTGTTATTCATACTGCAGCCAAAACACGATTTAGTGTACTTTACGTTTTAATACGTGGCATTGATAGCAAAACGTATTATGTTTGTATGTCAGTGGTTGTTCCAATCCTAGACAGTCAAACACTTTCTCCATCACATATTTCGACTAAACCAGATTATGTCGCTTGGGTTTAGGACATGCATCTTTAAAAAACGTTAGTTTTGTTAATTGCCTTTATTAGAGTTACATTGTAGATGCCCTGGACGAAAGTTGTGCATATGGTGCCAAAATGGAATCTGTCCAGCCGAGTATAATACTCATGTACTGCGTTAAAGAGACAAGAGCTTATCTTTAAGATTGAAAGGATGTGCTTCTACACAGTGTTATAGCACTAGATGTATGTAAACAACCACGTAACCTAGTTTCTGTCTACATTTCGGGTTCCAATAGCAATCTTTAGTGCAGTAGTGCCGTTCTATAACAATGCATACTCATTTTACTTCCTATAATACATTTAGTGCACTCTGGGAAGGTGATTCATACTGTAGAATAGGGACTACCGAACAATGAAAGTGGGCCTTTTCAGGTTCTACAAATCTCCCATTATAACAGTTTTTTATTAGACCAGCTCCAAGGTTGACCAAAGTCTGTGTTTGATTTTCTGCCATGGTGCTTAGTTTTGTGAGAAGCACGATGTCATGAACCTTAACAGCTCTGTGTTCCGAATGGACCCACTACAGATGTCCTTAACCTAATTTTAAATTATTTTGCAGACAAATATGCCCCTATGAATACTTACAATTAAAGGCAGGGTAAACCCATGGTTCACAACTGAACTCTCAGAACTATTTCAGCTAAGAAATAAAGCCTGGTCTAAGGCCAGACACACTGGTCTTGTTGGAGACTGGCTGATATTCAAGCAACTCAAACAAATGTACTCAAGGCAAAATCCTGTTATTATTTAAATACAATTTCTAGCAGTTATGGTGATCCAAATAAATTCTGGAAAACAAAATATCTAAAACAAAGTATCCACTCCTGTCTACCTAATATGATTCAATTAATTCTAAAACTAACTGACACAATTGAAGTTTGTGATCCATTCAGTCAACATTTTATTGCAGCTGGTAATTTATTTAAAAGTGTAAATTTCAATGATATAAAGTTCATAGAAAGAACTGACTATGAAGCTCGTACCATGTTGAAAAATGTTGGATCATGTTCCCCTTATCAGCAGGTTACTTCTGAGAAGGTTTTTAAAGCCCTTTTAACTATTGATACTAAATGATACTGGGGTGGATGGATGACAGCACGCTGCAACTATTATTGCTGAGCTACCTGCTCACATGTTATTCCTAAGGATTGGAAGTTAGTTTACCTTTTTTTTTTCCAGGCAAGTTGACTGAACATTTTCTCATTTGCAGCAACGGCCTGGGGAGAAGGGGGGGGGAGAGGGGAATGAATGAGCCAATTGAAAGCTGGGAATGAATAGGTTGCCATGGTGGTATGAGGGCCAGATTGGAAATTAGTCCAGGACACCAGGGTTAACACCTAGGGACTTTTAGATATGCATTCAAAATAAAATTTATATCAGTCTGGCTTTAGACCAGGTCATAGTATCACCACTGCTGCTACTCTGGTCCGGAAAGAACTATCTACTGATGGAGTTAAATCAGCTTCTGTTGACATACTGTAGTGAAAGGGATTCCACAGGTATTGATTTTAGGTCTGGTTCTATTCACCATTTAAATTAATAATATTGGTTCTACTATACATAACTGTAAACTCTATGCAGGTGATACTGTTGTTAATGCTATTGTCCTGACCAGGGGCTTCATTAATAAAATGTTGCGTACTCACAAAATAATGTGTACGCTATTTTCAGCAAACTTTGGGATTATAAAAACAAAATTTGACGTGAGAACGTGCGGCCCTCCACGCACACTTTGACCCATGCGCACCCCCAAAAGTCTTATGGCCATTTTTTTATTTAAAAAATTATAATAATTATACTCCACAATAAATCGAGTAGTGAGGTGGGGCCCTAAAATCACATTTTGCTGCCTAGAGCCCCAGAAAGGCTTGGGCTAGCACTACCCATGCATATACAAAAGTTGGAGAAATGAGAAACTGCAACTTTTTTGGCAGAAGGATGAAAGTCGAGAAAAGCTTTCAAACGGATAGCATTGTGAAAAAATAAATCCAAAAATACCGGTAACCTCTCACGTTTTACATAAAAGTTCCCTGGAGTGCACACACATTATTTTGGATAAAGAGCCAACAAACTTAAGATATCTGAAAAATCACAGCTCAAATATATTGTAGTTTAATCGGGAATCATATTTAATTGGATCTGAATTCATTAAAAACGTATATGTATGTTATAAAATGTATTGTCATAAATAATTAGGAGAAGTTACTTTTAAACAGATGCTGTTGCTTCAATTTGGCCGATACTAGTGCAGAGTTTCATATGTTATCACATGTTTGTTGCATAACTGTCAATATGATAATGGCCCTGTCATTGTCAATAAAAGTCATTGAAATTACCACCTGAAAGTGTTATGAAATTTGGTAGCTTTACAATAAAAAGGGTGGGTGTATAAAGTCGTGCAGTTGCAATGCATAATAATGCATTGGCACTTTTGGAAGATTTGGCAAATAAAAAAATTCAGAGAGCAAAATTCAGAGACCGGTAAGATTACTGGCCAATGATGAGTGTTCCATGAATTGCCGGCATTATCAGTATCAATTAATATTTGGGACGTTTCAGTGACCATTTTTGGATAATCATGGGCGTTCATTGGGTGGGACAAAACGCTCGTACACGTGTGCAAAAGATTGTGATTTATAAAGGAAAACCAGCGTGGGATATGCATGCACTGTTTTATAAATCCAAATATTTTTGTGCACATGCACTTTTTGTGTTTTGCTCGTACAAAATGTTTTTATAGCCATACAGAATGCTTTTGTATTTAAACTGATACTTAATGCAAGCAACTCATCAAAAATGTTGATGAGTTGGTTACAAAACTAGGAGTTAATGTGGGTAGAATATCTTAATTTCCACACTAACTTTGTTTCTGTAAGTTTGGAGAAACAAGTTATTTAAAAAGATCACGTTTCTCTTGAGACGTTCCATCAGATCTTAACGAGAGAACTGAGAAATTAATTTGGTTTATCGCTGGATGGGAAAACGGTGGCTGCTGAATTGTTTACAAAGTTATTTATTTTTAGCTCTGTGCACAAACACACTTATTTTTTCAGGCTCTGTCAGTAAACCCAAATACAAGGAATGTTGAAGTCATCATTACATTTGACGGTAAACGTGCAGCTTGATGAAGACGAGAACTGGAAGTTGATAGGCGTCTACTGTAAACTGCTGAGAGAAATAAACGGGTCATCAAGAAACTTTGAGGACAGAGATGTAGATGGTATGAAAGTTAAAGTACCCTCTCTGTTACACCAGGAATTGAAAAGTCATTGCTTAAAATGCCAACAAAGTGAAAAATCTGTTGTGCCCTTGAGCAAGGAACTCAAAGCCAATTGATCCCATAAGCAGTTTAGATTTTTTTTAAATGTAAAAGACAGTTAAAAGTCATAACGGTGGAGCGATGTCAAAGAATGTCTGGATGGTTTTGTTAAATCTAATTTCCAACATCGGCTTGTCAGAACCTGGAGGTTTATACATAAACATAATATTATGGTCTGTAGACGGGTAGCTGCATGGATGATGTGGTGCAGTGAGGACCGGATTAGTGTTTTCTGTACAGCACCACTTTGTCTGTCAGTTTGATTGTTTGACAGCACTGTCGTTATCTATATATATCATTGTCCTAATCTCTGGTAGCATTCAAACAATGGTTTCATTGTGCCCTTGCCATGCCTAAAACACTCTCACGGTCTGGGGTCATGTTATCTTCTTTATAGGCCTCCATGCACAGGTTGAAAACCAGAAAATGGGTTAGGCCAGTATGTCAACATACCGGACAACAGAAAAAAATCAAAATCCCCATTTGTCACTAATCACACTTTTGAACATACAGAATTGAACTCTGTATTTTTTCTGCTAGTAGTGGACCACATCCAGGAATACAGTACATTAAATCAGTACTGCCACTTATTTAATAACATAACTAAAGATATGTGGGTAATCGTAAACACAGTTAATGAAAATATGCTACTGTTTCAAAAAATGAATTGTGAAAATTAAACTTCAATAAAATCCAAGACACTGCCGTAACTATGGAAAGCATTTATTGACAAAAAGATAAAAGCGCACCTACAGCGTTCGTCAGAGCACTGTTGTTTCTCAGCTAGTAAATTTACATTGTCATTCTGTTTTGTCATCTCTATCGCCGCTTTATCTTTTAATCTCACGTTTTTTTTCCTCCCTTCACTAATCGATAATCTTTAATCTCCAGAGAGAGCGTTGGCCACTAAGATCAATACACTATGTGTGGTGTAGGTTTAGGTGATCAATACACTGTGTGGTGTAGGTTTACAGTGTGTGGAATCAGCAGATCACACGTCAGATCTCAGACTCTTAACTAAGACCCCAGACACCTACATACTCAATCTTTCTCTCATTGTCTCACTTACACACACACACACACACACACACAGACATTGTAACCTGAGCAGCTGGGTATTATTCGATTATCCTCCAGTGCTACTCAAACCAAAGTTCATTAGTCGGTCACAGTTAAGCAGATGTGACGGTGTGTAGTGAAAGACTTGAGTTGCTTCACAACACTGCAGTAAAATGTAAACAAACATGAAAAGTGAAAACAAATAGAAATAAAGAGATCAAAGCGAATCCAAATTACCAACCAGTGGTGTAAAATAACAAAGTTTTAATACCTTGTAACTGTACTTAATAATTTTTGGGGAGGATCTGTATCTTAAATTACTAACTTTTACTATTAGTTCACTAGGTTTTGTAAAGAAAATATAATACTTATACTTCATTATGTTTTCCCAAACACCTTTACTTCATACAAAATGGCAAACCACCATAATGTTGATGAAGCAATTCACTCTATCAACTTAAGGACATTCAGCATTAATATTGGAATGGTTACGTTTCATTTTGTTTAAAAATGTTTGAGGTATTTTTGTGGGTATTTGTATTGCTTAGACCACTACACCAAAATCAAGCGTTGTTTCCATTTTAATAGGAAGAGTTGGGGGTATTGGGATCAGATTTAGGCTTTCACTTCCATTTTCTACATCTGCTTTTTATTAACCAAATTTTCACTAGTGTAAAGAGCCACTTACAGAAGTAATTGGGGTTAAGTGCCCTAAGATTTGAACCAACAACCTTTCTGTTATAGACCCACCACTAGGGCTAGGCTACCTGCAACCCCAAATTCCCAATGAGCACTCCCCCAGCCAAGTAATTTCTACTTTCTACCACCCCTACCCAGGTGAAGAAGCACCAGCAGGAGGTGTTGGGTTTTCTGGAGGCCAACAGAATCAGCTTCCAGGAGGTGGACATCACCAATGTGGAGGACAAGAGGCTGTGGATGTACCAGCATATCCCCCCTGAAAAACACCCTGACAAGGGCAACCCCCTGCCTCCGCAGATCTTCAATGACGACCACTACTGTGGGGTAAGAGCTAATGTTAGCCATAAATTCACTATAGAGCGGCAGGCAGCTCGCTAATGTTAGCCATAAATTCCCTATCAAGTGGATGACAGCTCGCTAATGTTAGCCATACATTCCCTATAGAGCGGCAGGCAGCTCGCTAATGTTAGCCATACATTCCCTATAGAGCGGCAGGCAGCTCGCTAATGTTAGCCATACATTCCCTATAGAGCGGCAGGCAGCTCGCTAATGTTAGCCATACATTCCCTATAGAGCGGCAGGCAGCTTGCTAGGTGTTAGCCATACATTCCCTATAGAGCGGCTGACAGCTCGCTAGTGTTGCCATCGAGGGCCAACATTTTGAAAGCTCATGTAGGGAATCGGGTATAATTTGGCCACCTGTGTGATACTGACACCAAGAATTTGGTTGTAATTGTATCAGATACATTTCTGTGTGTGTGTGTGTGTGTGTGTGTGTGTGTGTGTTGCAGGACTATGAGGACTTCTTTCAGTCTAAGGAGAACAACACTGTGTTTACATTCCTGGGCCTTGGCTGCCAAGCCTCCGTAAAGGTATCTCTCTCTCTCACACACACACACACACACACACACACACACACACACACACACACACACACACACACACACACACTTAGGCCACAGTGACGATATGAAAGGTATAATCCTAAACCTTATTCTATCCTTATCCTCACTGTGATCTTAAACTCAATTACCTAATGTTTATGTCTAAATTTATCGTACCCCTAATCATAACCCTAACACTTATTGTTTCATTGCCCTAAACCTGACCGTTAGTCTTTTGAAATAAGAGACAGGAAAAAACACTTTATTTCTATTTTTTACTGTAACTAGTACAGTTTGGGGACACTTTGGTGCCAGTTGTAGAGTTAGAAACACACACACACACATACTGCCCTGAGGCATCACGTCAAGTTGTTTGTCAATGGGCATGCGCCGTCTGTTTTTGATATAAATTATTCATTTTAGACTGGGTTTTGTAGGGAATGATTATCCCATGTAAATTGTTGTAATTTGTTTGTTTTTTTATTTGAAGAAATACAGTTTTTACAGCTTTAATCTGGTCACTTCAAAGAGAAAGTCGTTCAGTTTGTTACGGCTCAAATTCTCCAAAGAGCACCTTTTAAATATGTTTTTAGATGCAGTAGAGATTTCACAAATTATCATGCTTTCTGTGATCTGACCTGTGAGCTGAGAGCCATGTACATTATGTCCTGGTATCTGACCAACAGGGATCTTGACTGGATTAGGTGTTATCGAGTTTGTATATATCTGTTAACTCCTTTACTTGTGTTGTCCTGATTACTCGTATGGATAGAAACTTTCTGAATATTCAGTTGTCCTGCAGACAACATGTGGAATGGACTACAGCAGATAACGGAGTACAAAGGCAGGAAGAGCTGCAACACCCACCCCCCCGCCTCACTCCCCGACGAGCTCAACACCTTCTTCGCACGGTTTGAGGTGGCCAACATCACCCCGGAAAAGCTGGCTGAGAACCCAGATGACTGCACTCTGACCCTGGATGTGGCTGACGTAAGGAGAGCCTTC
>JACXGM010026959.1:0-14677 GCA_016801145.1 Umbra pygmaea
TTACTCTATCATGCCATCGTGTCCATTCCATAAGTGCTCTATGCAACGCCAATCATTGACATGCTTCTCTTAAGGTTTGCGAAGGAGCCTACACCTTAGAATTTCTCAGTCAAAAGTTGACATATGCCCAAATTAGCACGTCACATTGCTGATTCATCTTCATTAATTTATTGGGCATTGAACGCAGGTCACATGGTTGGCAGAGGATTCCCTTTCTGCTGCTTTGCTTCATGCATAGCTTATGCGTAGCCTTACGCGTCGTCAAACACACAGATAATGTACATTATGAACTAATGTCTTTACGCAACCTCTTCAAAGGAGCCTTTATATATGAATATATCAGTCAATGCGGCTGTATGTTTTACTCAGCTTGGTGTTGTTTGTATTAACGTACAGGTAGATGGCAGTAACTACATTGGAAATAACACGGCTCCCATTCAGTGCAAGCTACTGAATCTTCAACAACGTTTTTCAACTGGCTACCTATTGGAACGGTTACAAGAAGTGTTGAGATTGCGTTAACAACGTAATGCAAAAATAAAAGGGCAAACTGCGACAAAGATTGACATTAAAATATAGCCAATTATACTTATCAAACAGAGGGAATCAGAAATAAAGGTCTGTCTCTAACAAAAGCCTGCTTCAAATAAACACTGGTTTCATTTTGCAGTAGAGGTAAATAAAGGCCCCGGTTTTTATTTGAGAAAATACGGTATGCTGCTTGACAGCTTTAAAACTCCATTTGATGTAGTTTTTTGTCTCAAGTTATATCAGCTACTCTATGTACTGCATGACTGATGTTTTTCTCATAGGTTTCAGGACCCTGCATTATTTATGGATCTATATAGTATTTGAATGTCATCATGACTATGCATTATTCCAGTCAACAGAAGACTGTGACAGAGAGTAGGTAGCGCATAGCTTTTTATATATTATATATTAGACTGTGATAATATCATATACAGTCGTATGCAAATGTTTAGGCACTTTTAATTGTAAAAAAGTGGGTGTTTGGATCAGCAATTTCATTTTGATCTATCAAATAACTGAAGAACACAGTAATATTTCAGTAGTGAAATTAGGTTAATTGGATGAAGAGAAAATGTGCAATATGCAACAAAACGAAATTAGAAGGATGCATAAATTGAAAACAGAAATATCACATCAATATTTAGTTGACCCTCCTTAACAGCCTCTATAGACATTTCCTATAGCCTGTATTATGTGTGTGGATAAAAGTATTTTGGACCATTCCTCCTTGCAAAACATTTCCAGTTCAGTTAGGTTTGATGGTTGCCAAGCATAGACAGCCCACTTCAAATCACCCCAAAGATTTTCAATGATATTCAGGTCTGAGAACTGGGATGGCCATTCCAGAACATTGTACTTGTTCCTCTGCATAAATGCCAGAGTAGATTTTGAGCAGTGTTTTGGGTCGTTGTCTTGAAATATCCAGCCCCAGCTTAACTTCAACTTTGTGACTGATTCCTCTATATTATTCTCAAGTATCTGCTGATTCCCAGCACGGCGTTCATGGTTCGACTGGTCAAGTCTTTTTCCCAAGTTGGCGCCTGGCTGTATACACAAACAGTACTGTCATTTAATGTATCTTTTTAATAAACTGTCTGTACACTTACAAAGTTCTCAATGCTTCGGTTTGCATATAGGGACCCTCATTATGCTACAGTGGAAGTGTGGTGCTATTTTGAGCCTAGTTAGTGGTATAAAATAGTGATTTATTTTTACTTCATCCATGTCCACACAACTAGCATTATAAGGTAATTATCAGTTCGCACTAAAACTGAGCACATTTGATTAGCATGAAAACATATACCAGAGAATGGTTGACTCTACTGTACCCATTCCCTTATAGTAGGGTGACCATATGTCCTCTTTTCCCTGGACATGTCCTCTTTGATTACCGTTGTTTTAGCAACAATATATTATGCTAGCAACACGAATGCAGATTTTATTTTCAAAATAATAGCGCTCATTCCAATGCATGAAATAATCATTGTAAATTCATTTTAAAGCTAGTGAATTATAATCAAATCAAATTGTATTGTGTGTTTAATCAAATATTAATATAGTTTGATAGGGGAAAAAAATGATTAATGCTTTTAATAACAATTGTAAAAGATATGCAGTACACTAAATATTTATTAATATAATGTCTCATATAAATTATACTATTCATGTGTCGAAACATGTGCTATGTATAAATGTTGAATAGGATGTGTTTAATCCAAATATAGTCTCAAACCCTTGGGTACTTGAGGCAGTATAGGCAGAAAAATGTAAAATCACTACCTTTAAAATGAATTTACAATGATTATTTCATGCATTGGAATGAGCGCTATTATTCTCAAAAAGATCTGCATTTGTGTTGCTAGCATAATATAGTGTTGCGGTACACAGAGGACATGTCCGAGGAAAAGAGGACGTTGTATGGTCACCCTACTTATAGTAGAGTGCTCAGGATATGCCAAATTTGCTAAGGTAAATAACTGGGCACACAGTAATATCCCAAAACAAAGTTCACACCAGAGAATAGGGTGGAAAAACAACAGTGCCCTCCACGATTATTGGCACCCCTAGAAAAATGGGGTTTCTAAAAATGCATCTTTTGATAACTTGGCGTAATGTCACAATGGAAAAAATCCAAACATCCAACCTTTAATTGCGGTACACTTATTCAGAGAAAAACATGTATCTATCATCAATAAATAATTATTTCTAACAAAACCATGTGTGCCACAATTATTGGCACCCCTGCATTTCATACAACCTCCCTTTGCCAATATAACAGCACTGAGTCTTCTCCTGTAACATCTTATAAAGTTGGAGAATACAGAGCAAGTATTCTGAGACCATTCCTCTTTCCAGAATCTTTCCAGATCATCCAGGCTACTTGGTCCTCTCTTATGCACTCTCCTCTTCAGCTCAGCCCATAGGTTCAATATGATTTAGGTCAGGAGACTGAGATGGCCATGGCAGAAGCTTGATTTTGTGTTCAGTGAACCATTTTTAGTTGATTTGGACGTATGTTCAGGATCATTGTCCTGCTGAAAGATCCAATGATGACCCAGGTTCTGTTTCCTGATTCAGGTTTAAAATGTCTTTGTACTTCACCGAGTTCATGATGCCATGTATCCTAACAAGGTTCCCAGGGCCTTTGGAGAAAAAACAGGCCCACAACTTCACAGAACCTCCACCATACTTAACAGTGGGTATAAGGTTATTTTCGGTTAAAACATACTTTTTACATTTTTTTTAACCAATTTTTGATTTATGTCTCCATTGTAATAAATGGCTTGTATGTGTTGTATGCTTTGTGGAGGTCTATTCAACCCTGTTGTTTTTGGAACATTTTCTTATATATAAGCTAAATGAAGAAATTAAATAACACCTGCTAAAAAGAGAATGGAAATAAAGTGGAAAAGTACTATGTTCACCGATGGCATGGTGTTTTTAGACATCCAGCTCTGCTGGGAGTAGACGCTTGCCAGAAAGGACTGAATAGAGGACAGTCTATTTGCAGTACAGTATGTGATTTATTAAGAGAGTGAGAACCATAATGAATGGGCTCCTATTGATTCTCTGGCTACCTGTTTCATCAGGAGCAGAGATGACATTGGAATCGCTCCAGAAAGACTAACTATGACCCAAAACAATGTCAGGGATGAAGAGCCAGTCACTTCAGTGAAACTAAAAGACATGGTTTGAGTACTAAGGACTGTGAGGGAGAGATGGAAAGAGAGAGACTAACTAAATAATGTTTAATATGAGGAACCTCCTCACCTGATTACCTTCCCTAATTGACTATCGACTGCTCAGGCCTGCATCACCCAGGGAGTCTGGAAATGTGTTGTATTTTTCCCAATTTTCATTTCCCAAAATAATGAATGTGTCAAAAACATAAATTCAGAAGCTTGCATGAGAATGGAGTTTTGTACTAACACAAATGTGAGGGTTATATTTTTCTCCTTGTTACAGTAACATATTTTGAAGCTACTTTCTCCCATTGTTCTACTGTACATCAGAACGTGGTAGTGCAAATGTTGTGTACTATGTGAAAATTATTATGTACAGTACTGTGCAATAGTCTAAGGCAGTCGAGATTTTTTAAACTGAATAAATTATTTTTTGGTCTTTTGCATTTGTGTGTCATTAGAAAACAACTATTACTACAGTATATTTCCAAAGATTAATTTAAAAATGCTCTGTGACCCTGTCGTACCAATAAGCCGTATTTTCCAGTGACTTCTCAATGGCTAGCAAAGCTACGCTGCTTAAACAGCCTTGGTCCATTGTGTTATGGGTGTAGGACTTGAGCCGCTTTAAACAGGAGAAGCTTCTTTCTACACCTGCAGATGTAGCTCCAATTGTTGCCACTAATGAGAACAGTTTGTAAAGCTGAGGCATTGCCTGTCCAACTCCATGTCTTTAAGGAACACCAGGTAATCACACAGCTTTCCCCTGTTACCCTGCAAGTCCTGATCTGAATACAGGACTTGAAGTTCAGACCTCAGTCTCCCTGAATCAAAGTGATGGCAATAACTTTTCAGGACACAAATGAATGAATGTATGAATGAATGATCTAACAAAACAATATTAAACTCAAAGGAGGAAATGTGGGAATTTCTGTAGGTTAAACTGAAACAAGAAATGTGGTGTATAATTGTATGAAATGTATGATGAAAATTGGCTAGCAATTTCGCCAAGCAAATACCAAGAAATAGGTTGCAGCAGTTTGTCTTTTGACTACAATTGCAAAATCCACGATGGGACTGCGCTCGAATAGCTTCGATGACATTTTATAGTACAAAATCGCTGTCAATCAAAAGGAGATACAGACTTTCGACAGACCCTCCAATCATCATCCAGAAGCCCGGAGTCTAGGCCAGCCCACTGGTCCTTTCATCCCCAGAGACGCTTAGCGTCAATGGGCGGGACATAATTGCAGCATTTATCCAATGACCATTTTCTTGTCAATAAAATCTTAACACAATAGTACATATTTGACAATTAATATTTTGACATTTTAGGGTAAGCCAAGCTTCCCTTGCAGTCTTAAAGAAATCGCACCTGATTGAAATGTAGCATATACATTTCTAATTTACCCTAAAAAATATACTATGAATATTGAATACACTTAACCAAGCTTAACTAAGTTTAATTAAGAACTATGACAAAAATAATTGTGCAAGATACAGTTTTATTATCCAATAAATTAATTTAATTTACTTAAATGGAAATATTCTAGGTAACACATTTCACAATTAGAACATTGTAGTATAATAATGCAAATGAAATTATGTATTTATAAGTGTTGTTTATAAAACATATACAGTATGCACTCAAGATTACCCTTAATAGTTTAAGATTGTGTATCTACAATGTAAAATCAGTGAATAGGAGTGTGAATGAGCCTGGTCCAATGACATTTGTAGGTTAATGTCAGCAAAAAAAAAAGTTAGCAGGCAATGTAATGTCGGAAAGACAGAATGTAGCCTATTTGCATATGCGTACCTGACATCTGACATAATTCTAGCTTCATTCATTGTCGTACACTATTAACTGGAGGGACATTCATTCACAGTTAGAGCAAACCACATGCTAATTAGTAAGCTCCTCATGCTTTCAAACATCACAAACATAGAAAGGAATCCTTTTATGAACTGCAATGAACCATTGAAGAGCTCAAAATATTCTTTGACTCATTGTGGTTGACATGAATTATTACCCTTCCTAAAGAACCTGTTAGTTTGTACCTGTCCTGGAAGAGCGGTTGCGACTCTCCAGTCTGCGCGTGCGAATGCATCTCTCGTGGGCTTTCTCCAAGGCCTTCATGTATTGGGACACCAAGGCACATTCTGGATGGATGGCCTCTGCCTAATGGAATAGAAAGAAGGTAACAGAGGTAAAATTGAAAGAAATCTTGTTTTAGCTTCTAACATACAGCGGGTGAAATAAGTATTGAACATGTCACCGTTTTTCTCAGTATATATATTTGCCAAAGGTGTTATTGAAATTAACGTTTCAGCAGATGTTGGTAACATTCCAAGTAATCCATACATATACACCAAAACAAATAAGTTCAGAAATTAAGTTATGTGTAATAATGTGAAATGACACAGGGAATAAGTATTGAACACATTAGGAAAGGGAGGTGCAAAATGGCATGGAAAGCCAAGACAACAGTTGAAAACTATCAGTAATTAAAAAGCAATCCAGCCCCCTGTCAGTGCAAATTAATATCAGCTATTTCAGTCCCAACTGATGGCCTACAAAAAGGTCTGATTGCCAAGGTGTCACATAAGACACATCTCATGATGTGTAAAAGCAAACAGCTGTCTCAAGACCTTCGCAACCTAATTGTTGCAAAACATGATGATGGCATTCCCAGCAAACATGGAGCTGGCGGACCACCGGCGGGTACAGCTCACGGTCCGTTGTCTTTTTGCTCATCGTTTAACGGGCGGTCCGCCAGCGGGAGTGTTGGCGAATGAGCGGTCTTCCGGCAGGTGAGTCGAGTTTTAGACAGAGATCCTCCGGGAATCCTACGCACTCATACTGTTTTTCCAGTTAGTCCATCAGCTGTGTATGGGCTATATCTTAGGCTAGGCTTATGTTCTAGATTTCTATCTGTAATGAAAAATATTTTAAACTATTTATAAATTTGGTTACAACAACATTCTAATACAATGCAAACACAGTTAGGTTTATTTTAAAATTAAAAATTGAATTCAGTTCTTAAACATATATTAAAGAAAAAAGCATGTCTTTTTTTACTTTAGACTATTTTTCAAGGTGTAAAATGCTGAGCAAACCGCCTGGCGGACCACCGGCTCTGCCTCTGCTGGTCCGCCTGTGTCCCGCCAGCTCTATGCTAGCTGGGTTGTTTATAGGCGCATTTCTAAGCTTCTGAGTGGTCCAGTGAGCATTGTTGGGGCCATAATATGGAAGTGGAAAGACAATAATTTCACCATAAATTTGCCTCGTCCAGGTGCTCCTTGCAAGATTTCTGACAGAGGAGTGAAAAGAATAATCAGAAGACTTGTCCAAGAGCCAAGGACCACTTGTGCAGAGCTTCAAAAAGACCTGCATTTAGCAGGTACTGTTGTCTCAAAGAAAACAGTAAGTAATGCACTCCACCGACATAGCCTGTATGCACGCTCACTACGCAAGTCTCCATTGCTAAAAAAAGCATGTTGAAGCTCGTTTAATGTTTGTTGCACAACATTTGGAAAAAACAGTGAAATACTGGGAGAATATAGTGTGGTCAGATGAGAGCAAAATTTAACTGTTTGGATGCTACAATGCACACCATGTTTGGAGGAGAAATGGCACTGCACATCACCCTAAAAAAATCCATAGCAACAGTGAAGTGTGGATTTGGGAACATCACGGTGTGGGCCTGCCTTTCCACAAATGGTACTGGCAAACTTCACATAATTGAAGGAAGGATGAATGAGCAAATTTACAGAGACATTTGTGACAAAAATCTGCTGCCAGGATGATGAAGCTAAAAGGAGGGTGGACATTTCAGCAAGACAATCATCCCAAACACAGAGACAACGAAACTCTCAATTGGTTTCAAAGAAAGAAAATAAAGCTGCTAGAATGGCCCAGCCACCTGACTTAAGTCCCATTAAATCGATGGAAAGAACTGAAGATCAATATTCATGGAAGAGGCCCACGGAACCTTCAAGATTTAAAGACTGTTTGTATGGAAGAATGGGCCAAAATCACACCAGAGTAATGCATGTGACTAGTTTCTCCATACAGAAGGCGTCTTGAAGCTGTCATTACCAACAAAGGCCTTTGTACAAAGTATTAAATTAATATCAGTATAAATTATAGTTTTCAGCTGTTGTCTTGGCTTTCCATGCCATTTTGCACCTCCCTTTCTTAATGTGCTCAATACTATTTCTCTGTGGCATTTCACATTATTACACAACTTAATTTTTGTATTTGTTTTGGTTTCTTTGTATGTATGGATTACTTGGGTTGTTACCAACATCTGGTAAAAATTTCATGTCAATAGCACCTTTGGAAATATATTTACTGAGAAAAATGTTGACGTGTTCAATACTTATTTCACCCGTTGTATATGTCCTGCACTATGCGTTTAACTTACACTTGCTATTTACTGAGATTACATTGTGTGACTGTAAAACCCTGTGACTTTCTGAAAAAGAAATCCCATTTATTTAACTAACAGAGCTTAAGTAATAAACTCATTGTCAACTCTTCAAATTACTAAGGCATGCATCTCGGCTGTGTCTTTACTATCGCATCTTACAGCACCAGGATAAAGTTACTGTCAGTACACAGTGACAGTATCTTTAATTAACTGCCATAGTAAGGCTGAAAAACAGTTTTTCACTATCTAGCTAAACGGTAAGCAGATATACTAAACAGTATATCTGCAATATTCTTCATAGATGAGGCAGCCGTCTCTCCATACATGCAGGATAGAGCTGACAGCTATGTGTATGTGAGGATGGCAGGTCGATAATATGTTATAATGGGCGTGCAATAGGACGTTTCTTATGACAGCAGTACTGTACCTACATGCCAATTAGCACACAGAAAAATACAGCCTGTCCTCATCATGTCACCTCTTTCTCATTCATTATGTGACTGCTTGTAGCTAAGCTTCAGCTGTGCTTCACTAGCTTTACAGTCACTATTCTGATGTGCTGTCTACGCATGTTCAACAAACTTTAATTTCAGACTATTTAATTTGCAACCCCCTCACTAAGCAGACAGCAGAACAGTGCAGTGTATCTTTAACTGTAATGATGCCCCATTTCTGTGGCTTTGCCCGACAAGATTAATTCAAAACGCCTAACGCCACCTTCTTCCATAGAAACTTTGAGGTGTTCCCTCCCCGCACATCTCGAAGGGAGTGTACATCTTACACACTCCCCCCCCGTGGGTAACATAGGAGCACCTGTTTTCTGTTTTCGGTGCTCCTACGTAAAAAATATGACGTTTGCAACTAACTCCAAAACATCCTGTTTCCATTGAAAAAAATTGTGTGAGTTACACCAATGGGTAAACCAATGGGATGCTGAATCTGCTCCTGCAGCCGGGGTAGTATTCCACTTCTGTTCCTGGACATTGGGTTAAATGTATGCCCGGAAATCCCACACAGGAAAGTGAAAATCTGCTCAGCTGAGTGGATGTTGGACATAGCTGCCTTCTCTGGTTCCACTATGGTGTCCTCTTATGCTAAGTCCAGTACCTGTGTAAGTACTATTGTGGTTGAAGGCCTGAAACTGCACTCTCCACTTAGCATGTTATTGCGGCAGAAACATGTTCTTTGAACAAACAGTATGATTAAAAGCAATAGTTACCACAATGCTGATGTTGATGCATTGTGATACATTAAGGTAATCTGAAGTGTCTCAGCCAAAGCATCATTAAGCATCTGTCTTTGTGTGTAATCCTGACTGAGTGATGCACCGGTATTCCACATCATGCCAGTCTGCCAGATTGTGACTCTGCAGGTGATGTGACCTCTGACCTCCACTGGCTGTCACAGGGTGGCTCACTAAATTTGGCCTGTTTACCTTGGCCTATCAAAGAGGCCTATCATTGTGTGCTGTTGTGTACTGTATGCAAGTGTAAATAGTCTGGGGACCAAAAAAAGCTTTAGTTTAATTGTTTAATTTCGAGTTAGGATTTAAATTGGTGTTACAGGTTAATGATGAGTTTTGTTGAGTATCAGACTTGAAGGTTTCCAATTCGAATCCCGACTATGCCAAATGCTCCGGGGGGATATCCCTGAAATGACTGTAAGTTGCTCTGGAATAGGAGCATCTGCTAAAAGACGTATATTGTCCATACGATGATTTCCATATTTCAGATAATGATTAGTCAATGAAAAAAAGAGAGAAAAGTGAGCTGCATGGCATACACTGTAAGCCCGAACAGTACTACTAGCTTATAAAGACTGAGGTCACTACAGTTAAAATCTCTTGCTGAGTTAATCCACCTTTAAACTATTAATGTCTATTAACAAATATGTATTTTTGTGTTTGTGTGCCTCACTATTTTTAAGTGTTCTGTCGATAACGTGATATGACATCAAGACGTGCGGCCCTAACTGACGTTACCTGAAAAATTTATCCAAGATGGCTACCCTCAGGAGCGACGTGGTATCAAGCATAGATACCCATTATAATGGATATCTATGGTATCAAGCATGAAACAACTTGAAAAGTAAGCCAAAACACTTAGAAAATACTTTGCTTGTTGTAACATTGTAAGAATATCATATTACACGTGACATTTGACTGTTAGACGAGGCAATTTTTAAAATGTGTTGCAAGTGCGCAGCTTCACGGTACCGCGTGCATTTTTTATGCGCCGAAAGCGCCGTTACCGTCAGTCTGCCTGCGCTAGTGACAGCTAATATCCTGTGAGTGTTAATGTCATGGCAAGGCAATAATGTTAACGTTAGTCAATAACTCTTTTCAGCAAGCGATAGTCCTTCTGTTTTTGAGTGTGTTGCTGCTGTTTGTGTTAAGCGCCCTGTTCTGGTAAGTTCAGTGTTAATGTTATTCCTACATGCACCCAAATGAGCTAGTGGCTAACGTTAGCTGTAACTTTTACTCAAAAGTTATGGACATAACAGTTACCGAATGCACTCTGCAAATTTTCATTAAACCTTTACAAACGTCTTCATTATAGGTTGAAGTGGAAGAAGTGCAGTGAGCATCCCCCAAAATCAAGGTGACTCAAATGTTAACTTAGGGTGTGTAACC
Source organism: Umbra pygmaea (assembly GCA_016801145.1). Taxonomy (NCBI): domain Eukaryota; kingdom Metazoa; phylum Chordata; class Actinopteri; order Esociformes; family Umbridae; genus Umbra; species Umbra pygmaea. Next base: position 10,782 of record JACXGM010026959.1, read on the forward strand.
TATTTTTCACTATTTAATTTGGAGCATAATTCATTAGCATATAAAGCTGGCTTTACACTTATTTTGTATCATTAATTTGTAAAAAGGTTGATTGCATAATTTGACTGGTTTCATAGTGATTGTTTTATCTGTGCCCACAGGACCAACTTAGTCTGACCGTTCTGGTAATCACACATTTCACATGCAGGAACATTACTGTACTATGTTACGTTTATAAGTAGTGAGTCTGAAGCATAAGGAATTTTAGTGGTCAAATGATTCAATGGAGTGGAAGTGCAAGTTGTGTGCTGTCACCTCAGACACCCAGGCCCATGTATTTAGGCACTACCGTTTACAGCATAGTAATTATTCAAGAGTTAGCCCTTTGCCATGTCTCCACAACTCTTGTATTTGTACATTTCCATCATTTAATGCATTGAAAATTCATTTATCACGTGTCCACAAAGACACATGCAGAACTGGTGCAGGTGAAAGAGCACAAGTAAGACATACACTTATTAACTGTCCATTATGTGACTTCAAACAGCCGTTTAAACTTTTCTGATGACATTGTATCAACAGAGAGTGATAGTGCACCAGTCAGAAACACTGCTCTCCTTGAGGAACCTGCTCAGTGTCACCATGCAAGCACATCAGATTTTCCCGAGTCTGACAGTTGGTGTGAAACTAGCCAGTTAAGGGCCCAGTTACACAATAATTTGTCCTCCTTCTTCTTGAAGATGCAAACTGTTCTTCATGTTTCTGACATAGCATCTCAGGAAATAGTTGATCATCTAACTCAGATATTTTCCTTGTCTCAACCTCTTGTTAAAGATACTATACAAGAGATACTAGAGAGGCATCAAGTCTCTCATACTGTAGCAATCGTGAATGATTTGGTGAATGCTGTTATGGACACAAATATTTTTGTCAGTGCCACAGCTAAAGGTGAGTTGTCCTCAACTAAATGAAGAAAAACCTTTATTGAGAAAAACTACCCTGTGGTAATGCCAGTGCAGTATGTATTAGAGCATGGATGCACAATGGTTTATGTCATTATTTTCCAGATGATCCAGAAAATGTTCAAACATACTGACATCCTTGACAGAATCAAGGAAACCAAGAGCTCAGAAAAAGGCTACTACATTAGCCATCAAGATGGCTCATATTTCCAAGAAAATAATTTGTTGTCTTCTTCAGAGCTGTCACTGCCACTGATTTTATACATTGATGACCTTGAAATTGCGAATCCACTAGGCACTTCAACGAAAATCCATAAACTCTGTTTTAGTGTACTGGGTGGTTGCTGATTTGCCAGTTAAATACCGATCAGCACTGCATGTGATTCAGCTAGCAGCACTATACAAGGTACCTGATCTTAAGAGGTGTGGCTATCAAGGAGTACTTGGTCCTTTGCTACGAGACCTTTGCATTCTTGAAGAAGATGGCGTATTCATTGAGTGCCTTGGTCAGTCAGTTCGTGGCACTGTTTTATGTGTTGTGTCTGATAATCTGGCAGCCCACTCATTGGAAGGCTTTATGCAATCCTTTAGAGCAGGATATATTTGTAGATTCTGCAAGGCTAAACGAGAACAAATTCAGTCTCTCGAAGTCAGAGATGGTGAATTTAGTCTAAGGACTAAAGCCAGTCATGACTATGATGTGCAAGATGTTTCACAAAAGGGTGGTCAAAGCCAGTGTGGTGTAAAAGGGGAATGTGTCTTGAGAGAGAAGTTGCAGTATTTTCATACCATCACTGGTTTCCCACCGGATGTCCTGCATGATCTTTATGAGGGTATTGTACCTGTTGAGTTGGCCCTATGTATTAAGGAGATGATTTGGCTAAAATATTTTACCCTTGAGTATTTGAACTGGAAAATTGTGTCATTCCTGTACCAACACACAGACAAGACTGATAAACCACGACCTATTTCAAAAAACTTCGCTGCAAAGAGGACCATTGGTGGTAATGGCCACGAAAATAGCACATTGTTGAGACTACTCTCATTAATGATTGGTAATACAGTCCCTGAGGGAGATGGTGCTTGGACTGTATTGATGGATTTGAAGGATATTGTGGAGCTTGTGCTGTCCCCAACATTTAATGACGCATCTATCCAGTACTTGCAGACTAAGATACAGGATCACAGACACATGCTTCAGGAGGTTTTCCCAGAGTTCACACTGCTCCCTAAACATCATTATGTTGAACACTACCCAGACCTCATACAGTGTTTTGGGCCTCTTGTCCATTTGTGGACTATGCGGTTTGAGGGCAAACACCGCTTTTTCAAGCATGTAGTACATGACACACTAAACTTTAAGAATGTTTTAAAAACACTAGCGACTAGGCATCAGCACATGATGGCCTACTATCTCAGTGCACCGTCCTTCTTTAAACCACATCAGCAGACATCAAATGTCTCCTCTGTCTTGGTTTCAGAGCTTCCTGAGGTTGCAAAAGAACACATTAAGCAACAAACAGACAGCAACCTGATTTACAGCACATCAAAAAGAATTATTGATGGTACTGATTATGATGTTGGGATGTTTATATCTGTGGGGCAGGAGGGGGGACTGCCTCAGTTTAGCAAAATTCATCAGATCCTCCTTGTTAACAATGATGTCACTTTTCTATGCCAAGGACACAAATCACATTACATTGAACACTTGAGATCATATGAACTTTACCCAGGCAATGTAACTGTCCACAGTGTATCAGAGCTCAATGACAGCTCACCCCTCTCTGGATACAGTATAGAAGGAAAATTGCTCTTGACGCTCAAACGATTCATACTGTTGCACTGAAAGTACATTTACATCTTGTGATTAAAAACATTGCTTAGTAGTAGATCTTAAATAATATTTTAACACAAGTGTAAACTTCCAGTATGCAAAAGGTGATTACAGTTTTTTCCGATTGCTAAAACACAAAAAGTGAATGCTCAGACCAAAGCGTCGAAACCGTAACGTTTGCATGCATTTGGTACACTCAGGCACCAAATGAATAAACACAATGTCGGCATGGCACCGTAAACAATTGTGTAACACACGGTGCAAAACACTACACACATCGTGCATGTGTTACACACTTTGGCCAATGATGAAACACTCAGCAGTCAGCACGTCCATTCAATAGTTAAAACACACATGACATTAGCAACACTCCCGCACACATCGTAAAACACTTAACCCGTAACTGAACACCAATCAGTCACTATATAATTCAGGTATGAGCACCTGTCGTGAGACAATCATGAATATGGAGGTTGAAGGAGAGAGGAGAACGAGGAAGAGACGGGGAGGGAAGAGGGAGAGGAGATAGAGGAAGAGACTCTGGTAAAAACCAGACATCGGGACTGAAACATCATCAGCCAAAGGGCTATCGAGAATGTCGCGGGCAGTGCGGGGGCAACATCAGCATGTGTGCAGCCCTTAGTGGTCAGGGGGTCCTCCATCACCATGCCACCCTGGGTCCCTACAACACTGCACACATACTGACATTTGTGCATGCACTATATGCTGCGGTCACATAGGACCAACCAGGGCAGCCCATGTTCGTTGTCATCTGGGATGTCCGTTTCTACTGCCCCTTTATTTCCCGGTCCTCAACCTGATAGGGGAAATATTTTCGGCATGGCGGTGGAAGGTCTATGACCGCCTACACATGCACACGTGCCACTCCTGCGAGCAATGGAGGAGGCATGCGGAGACATCGAGGTGGGCTCGATCCACGGGTGGATACGCCACGCCCGGCGATATTTTCCCGTTGCCTGGCAAGGGAGAACATCGCCTGTGATGTGGACGAGGTGACGTGGCCCGACCCCAATTGACGGAGTGATCCCTGACTTGTAATGGGAGTTGTTTTACTACCTGTACAATGTATCACTGAGGCTTGGTTACGGGAATAAAAACGG
>JACXGM010026960.1:0-14677 GCA_016801145.1 Umbra pygmaea
TAATTTCATGTGTTTATAAAAAGATTTGAGAATGTGAAATGTTTCAATTGTGGTGTGAACCATGGAGCCTTGTGTTCAGAATGCTGAATGTGAGATGTCCTGAGAATTTTCTGTGCGGCAGCTATAAAAGAGTGGACCGGTCTAAGTGTTTGTGAAGTGTTGAAGTGGTGGATAAGATGGAAGGCTGCTAGGATTGCTCGTCTCTAACAGGACCCAGTTATTTTGAATGTAAAGTGGATGATCATTGTGGCCTTTACAACTATAATGATTAACAGCACTGCCAAGTTGAGAGCAAGTCCAGAGATGTCCAGAGGGTCTGAAACAGGTTGTGGCTTGGCTGGCTAGCGTCGGTGATCTTCTTTTCCCTCCTGCGACACATAAACACTGAGAAAAGTGTTAATTTTAAACCCACTCCGAGTTAAATTAACACTGCAAATCTTGCCATGTGAACTCCCAGAAACTTGAAGTCTGTGACTCTCTCAACACCATAGCTGTTAATGAGGATCGGGGGGTGATTTGGCTTCCTCACTCTGTAGTCCACAGTCAGCTTATTGACTTTGACTGAGAGGTTGTTTACCGGGCCCCATATTGCCAGTGGTAACCTCCTCTCTGTAGGTCATTTGTCGTCTGAAAACTTGATGATCCTGTTAGAGCTGAGTGTTGCTACGCTGTCGTGGGTGTATAGAGAGTACAGGAGGGGGCTGAGTACGCAGCCCTGTGGGGACGCTGTGTTGAGGATCCTTGTGGATGAGGTGTTGTTGCCACATGGGGAGGCCAGACATAAAGTCCAGGAACCATTTTCAGATGGATGGTCTTGGGCCTAAGGCCATGAGCTTTTTGATGGGGGGGCACAATGGTGTTGAAGGCCGAGCTGTAGTCAATGAACAGCATCCTCATGAAATCTTTTTCCTCACAGAAATGAAAGTTTGTAAATATAAAACTTATAATCTAAAGAGCAGAAAACAGTGAAAACGTGTAATTTGTCACACCCTCACGTTTAGTTTGATTGTCCTTTACTCAGTTTAATTCCTTCTACACCCATTTCTTTTTAAGATAATCGGGTTGGTACTTTCAGTGCATTATGTCATTGATTATTAGCGTACCTGTTCGTTGTTGTGTCAACATGCACTGGCCGATATACCTAAAAGATAATCAGAAATGTGGTCTATTACAGATTGTTACTTTCTGTCACAAAAGTATAATGCATATTATTGCAAATTGAGGTTTGGTTAAAAATGCATAGCTCTTTTCTACTGACACACCAATGCACAGTACTGTATCTATTCCTTTTGTCCAGGCGGGTGAGTGCGGTGTGCATCGCGGTGGAAATGCGTCGTCAAGCACTTCATGATGACAGAGGTGAGTGCTATGGAATGGTAGTCGTTCAGCTTAGTCACTTTCCCTTTGTTTGGAACAAGGATGATGGTGTATATCTTGAAGCAGAGTGGAATGATGGCCTGGCAGAGTAAGGTGTAAAAGATGTCTGTGAATTCCTCTGCTAATTGGTCCACACACACACACTCAGGACTCTGCTGGAGATACCATCTGGCCCAGGAGCACAAGCGGGGGTTAACACGTTTGAAGGACTTACGTACATCCTCCATGGTGACCACCAGGGTGAAGTTCTCCCTGTCATTAAACTCACCAGTAGATGGTTACGAGTCCTGAATCTCAAAACGTGAGAAAAAGGAGTTCTGATAGGGAGGCAATGACATCCACCATGTGGCTTTGCTTTATTTTTGTAGTCTGCAATTGTGTTGAACCCCTGCCACAACCTTCTTGCATCGGAACCGCTGAAGTATCCCTCCACCGTTTCACTATATTTTCGCTTTGCTGCTTGAATTCCACTATGCAGTTTGTATTTGTGATGTTTCATGCTGCTCATATCACCAGTTCCCTTGCAATGCTTGAAAGCAGCATTCTTGTTTTTAATCTTCAATACTCCTCAATACTACTATCTATCCAAGGTTTTTGGTTAGGGTAGATTATATTTGTGACTGACAATAACATCAGCTGTGCATTTGATAATAAAGCTGGTTTTCACAAGCAGTGGCTAAAGGGTTGTCAGGGGTATAAATTACTACCTCAGGTGCACATACATTACAGTATAAAGGTATAGTGTGGGTTTGAATCTGGTCTACTGCAATTTCACAAAATACAAATCTGTTCTCTATCTTTCATTAATTTCCTGTCCAGTAGACATAAAATGTCTGAACATTGTTAAATTGTTAAATTTGTAAGCATTCTTAATCAGATTTCTAGGGCCAATAGACTAATTTGACAATAAATAGCAAAAGATTACTGAAAGCACATAATATTATAACACTACTTTTTTGTGGGGCTATTAGTTTTAGATTACCACAAGGTGCTGCTTTAGTGTTTATAAGTTTTAGATTACCACAAGGTGCTGCTTTAGTGTTTTTTGGGGGGCTATTAGTTTCAGATTGCCTACCCTATCTGCACATTGCTAACGAACAGACAGACATACAGACAGACACCCTCCAGCATAACCATATTAATTTGGTCCTCAGGTAATCATCAACAGCAGTGTGATTTAGGACCACCAATTCTTCTTTTATGCCAGTGCAACCGGCACTGAAATTTATTGGGCTTATTCAATATTTCCTAAAGTTTTAGAGAATGAATGTGAAACTGACGTTTACATTACTGCCAGAGCTTTTTCCTCTCCTGCTTATTTACAGCTTCGGTAACCTTGGTTTTCATCACCCACCCAACAGCACTTTCAGATATTGCAGCTTTCTCCTGACACAGAATATACAACTTAGACCAGGTACGTAACTAATCGTAACTGCTGAAGGGGGTTTCAAATCCCCAAGCATGAATAAATTGTTTCAGTAGCAGGTGTGTGTGCCTGCATGCAAGCAAGCAGGCCTAGAGATGAAAATCGCATCAGATATATAGCATTAGTTACAGCATATACACAGACCTAAATTCAAATATTATTTGTTTCTTTTCAAATATCTTAGCTGACTTTGATTTTAAAGTAAAATTGAACCACCAGAATCACTTTTCCACTGGTAAAATTGATTAAAAAGTGTAATAGTCCAAATAGAGTTAATACATGAGTGCTTAAAATGTAAAAAAATACAATTATGTGCACAATCCATGCACCACTTACAAATTATGGCAGACAACACTTGAAATCTGGCCCACCCTGCTGCCATGTAGACCTGTTCTCAAGTCTGCAGGCAAGCAACTCACAGTTATTTGCTCTCCAAATAGAGCAGATGGCCAGGATATGGGTTACAGTTACATCCATCTATCTTTTATTTCTGTGGGCTGTCAAACCTGACGCTGGTATTGCATTGGTGAGGAAATGTAATTTATAGCTACAGACATTATCTGGTTTATTTGATATTGGTACTAATGCTGCTCTGAATTCTACACTACTTTGATTTAGATAAAAATATAGGCTACTGCTATTATTTGATAGGATGATTTGCATCTGATCCTTTGTAATTAAATGTTCTCCAAAAAACTGTGAACTGGCTACATAGGATTCCTTCTAAAATAATTAGTAAGCTAGCCGATAATCAAATCTGATGACATGTTTGAAGCCACATTTTAATAATGTTTTAGCTCGTAAATGTATTACTATTGTAACTTGAAGAATAATCTGTCATTGTCTCTTTTAGGAACTGACAACCACCATTCTGTTAGTTTTAGCGAAGGTTTATAGAATGTTGTTTTGGATTGTGTTTACACAAAAGCATGGCATCAACATTGTGTATTTTCTAGGACAAACAATACAAAGATTGAGAGATTAAGAGAGAATCCAATATAGACTTTGGTTGAAATTTCAGAGAGAACATTTTGCATTTATGTTTTGTGTCATTTAGAAAAATCTGTAATCCAAAATGACGTATTTCTAAGTATGTATATGGCTTTTTTTGCTTCAATGTAGTCCTAGACTTGTACTGAAACACTGAATGTGCCACTCATTTCGGTTACAAAGACACTCCATAATAGTTTTAAGCTAATTTTCTCTAAAAAGCAGTGAAACATTTGATGTGCTGGTTCTACATCTACACTGTGACTATGTATGTAATATTCAAAGATATCAAAACACTCATACATATCAGATATCTGAAGAACACAGAGAACAATGTCTGGCAGTGTGCAGGTAGTTAAATGCTAAAAACTCAAATAGGATGACACTACCTTCTAGTTAGGAATTCATTCTTTGAAATGAATTATTTTAGTTTTGAAACACTTGAATGAGAAAAAAAAACAACAGTATGTGATCTTTCTGGCTTTGTCCAAAAACTGTGAAAGTTTTGGAACCATTTGTCTGAACAAATACATCCCTGAACTCACTAAGGAAGTCATAGTTCTTTGCGTTTTTACTATGATGAAGTGGTGATACTTTAAAATCTAATCTTATTTTCACTTTTTTAGTCATTGAACACTTTAGTCATCACATGAAACAAAACGACATGTGAGATTATAAAGTTAATATAGTCATGTTTTTTTTCACATAAATAAGCATCTACAACCCTTGAAAATTGTGTGTCATGGTTGTCCTTAATTTAAATTTTTTTGCCCAAGGATGTCTTCCAGCAATGTTTCTATAAGGCACTATATTGATAAATAGACACAGTGGCACTATTTATCCTGAATGCCTCTTCTGCCGATAATCCAGTTGAAGTGTGTTAAAATACAGATTGGTGGTGCCTTTGTGGTAATTGTCCGTCCATGCCAAATGAGAAAGAAAGTTTTTGTTGCAAGGTTTAATCAAAAGTGTGATGACCACATTCATGTCACTTACCATAATAGTTTTCCAGCACATATGGACAGAGAGATATTGAAGACTTACGTACTTCAATGTTCCTAAAAATAAATTGGAAAGGCCAAATGAAACCAGCTGGACTGAGAGGGCAAATGACAAATGAATAGGTTCATTGAACCTGTTTGATATTGTGGAAATTAATTTTGTGTGTAGTGTGCTATTGTTTTACCATATTTTAACACATAAAACACGCACCCACGATTAACACGCACCCTCGTAAAATGTGCAGATATCTTCTTACACTCTGACGTAGCAGAGTGTAAATAGCGTAGATTTTGCAGGTTGGCAGGTTGAGGATGGTGGGCGGGCGTAAAAACATGCGACTAACATACCAAAGATTGCGAGTTCGAATCCAGGCGGACACTTTACATGTATTCTGTTTTCTATTCCAATAAGATGCAGATGTGTTGCAAACGTGCTTTTTTTAAATCCTTTTTTACTTCCTAAATACAAATTACATCGAGGTAACAGCAAGGTTTCTGAGTGGTTAAGGTTAGGTTAGGGGTTTGGGAAAGGCTTAAATCGAATTAACAGCAAGGTTTCTGAGTGGTTAAGGTTAGGTTAGGAGTTTGGGAAAGGCTTAAATCGAATTAACAGCAAGGTTTCTGAGTGGTTAAGGTTAGGTTAGGGGTTTGGGAAAGGCTTACATCGAGTTAACAGCAAGGTCTCACTGAGCGCCAATTGCGGACTTTTCCGTGAAACTGCCACGGATTTTAATCCGTGTTCATTTCACAGAATTTTCGCCCATTCCGTGGAACTGTCACAGATTCTGATGGTAATACTCCTTGGCAGTTTCACGGATTTCTAAGAGATCAGGCTGTATCTGACGATGTTCAATAGTAGCAGGCTACAACCGGTAGATACGTCAACGCTGCACGTGACGTAGGTGAGCACGTTCACTACGCTAAGATGTATATAGTGATGTCCCATTTCATAGGGAAACATCTTCACCCCATTTTCCTCATCGAGGGGACTTCACAGTGTTTGATCGTCTAATCAGTGTCTATACCTGATTCTCCTTAACCAATCATATCTGTATATATACCTCTGTCTTTTTCCAGTCAGTGTCAGTCATTGTTCATCTGTTTTTTGTTCGGGTGGATACTCTGCCACTCTGAGACACTGAAGTACTATTTTGTCCGGGCGATTGCCTGAAGATTTATGTATTCTGTACATGTTGCCTGTAGATTTACTACCAGAAGGGAATGTTCTTCTGTTACGTGTTGCCTGTTATACTAATAATTCCTGGATGTAATACTGCATTAGATATTTGCCATAGTAAGACTGGTTTCTAGTATTCTATGTATAGAGTTGTATTAGGTTGTAAGTGAGCGCCTTCTGCGCACCTTTGATTATGTTAATCAGTCTTTTTGTTTGTTCCAGGTTATTGTTTGCACATACATCCTTCATTCATTAAATATCTGCTATTGAACTCTTTTGGATTGCATTTGTCTCCTGCCTTACTCCACATTACACAAAGCGACAACAAGTATGTAACGCTAACTACAATAAAGTTAAAAAAGGACTAACAATGATATACAGTAGATCACATACCCACTTATATATTTATAAGCTTGTATTATTACCACCCAAATCTTTTGTATTTTTAAAAATAATTCATCATACAGTACATCTTTGAAAGTATTCACAGCGCTTCCCTTTTTCCACATTTTGTTATGATACACCCTGATCGCGAAATGGGTTAAATTTAATATTTCCCTCAAAATTCTACCAACAATAACCCATAATGACAATGTGAAAGAAATGTGTTTGAAATCCTATAAATTTATAGAAAATAAAAAATAAAAAAGCACATGTACATAAGTATTCACAACCTTTGCCGTGACACTTAAAATTGAGCTCAAGTGCATCCGGTTTCCACTGATCATCCATGAGATGTTTCCACAACCTGATTGGAGTCCACCTGTGGTAAATTCAGTTGATTGGACATGATTTGGAAAGGCACACACCTGTCTTTATATATAAGTTCCTATATACTGTAAGGTTAACAGTGCATGTCAGCGCATAAACCAATCCATGCTGTCCAAGGAATTGTCTTTAGACCTCAGCGACAGGAATGCATTTATACATTGATCTGGGTAAGGGTACAGAAAAATGTCTGCATCATTGAACGTCCCAATGAGCACAGTGGCCTCCATCATCCGTAAATGGAAGAAGATTGGAACCACCAGGACTCCAGAGCTGGCGATCGGGGGAGAAGGGCCTTATTCAGGGAGGTGACCAAGAATCCGATGGTCACTGTCACAGAGCTCTAGCATTTCTTTATGGAGAGAGGAGAACCTTCCAGAAGAGAAACCATCTCTGCAACACTACACCAATCAGGCCTGTATAATAGAGTGGCTAGACAAAAGGCGCATGGTAGCCCACCTGTAGTTTGCCAAAAGGCACCTGAAGGAATCTCAGACTTTGAAAAACAAAATTCTCTGGTCTGATGAAACAAAGATTAAACTCTATGGCCTGAATGGCAAGCGCAATGTCTGGAGGAAACCAGGCACTGCTCATCCCCTGGCCAATACCATCCCTACAGTAAAGCATGGTGGACGCAGCATAATGCTGTGGGTATGTATTCCAGTGGCAGGAACTGGGAGATTAGTCAGGATTGAGGGAAAGATGAATGTAGCAATGTACAGAGAGATCCTTGCTGAAATCCTACTCCAGAGCATGCTGGACCTCAGGTTGGGGCAAAGGTTCATTTTCCAACAGGACAACGACCCTATGCCCACAGCCAATATAACAAAGGAGTGGCTACTGGACAACTCTGTGAATTTCCTTGAGTGGCCCAGCTTATGCTTACCAAAGTTGCTTTAACAAAGTATTGAGCAGAGGCTGGGAATATTTATGTACATGTGCTTTTTTCACTTTTTGCACTTTTCATTTCAACATAGCGGACCTATCAAACTGTATATGTATGTACCTCAAGTAAAATGGCTGTACAATGGGGCAGGTATAATTCCAGAAAATCCCAAAAAACAATCCTCCAGAAATCCAGGAAAATACCTGACATATTAAAGAAATCTATGAACCTGTTTGCAAACAAAACTAACAATTTCTCTTGACAAACAAGTTTGCTTATTAAGAAGAGACATAGGTTTGGCAACTACAACTTAAAAAACACATTTGATAAAATGCAGACTTGTCCAATGATTAAATGTACAAAAATGTATGCATATTTCACTGATTATGCTTATTCTGAGAGGGAAAGAAAAAAAAAGAGAAATAGACCGGATATTATAGCGTTACAATACAAGTGTGACCACCCCATCGCACACCAAACCTACTTAACGTCATCAGTTATTATTATACCAATATAGATGTCACTCACAGCAGTGCAAAAAAACATGCAGTCCACAAACTTTCCAAAACCCAAAAAGCTAGCAAAAATTGGGCTATTCAGACAAGAAAACATTACTTAAAATTATAGGCCAGTGTGAATATTGAAATGCATGTTGAACCACAATTTGTTTGTACCCAACATTAGGAATAGCTGGTCTATAACAACACTAAAGTACAAGCCGGGGGAGCGCAGTTTGCAAAAAATGGCTACAACATAGTAGCTATGTACCTAGCAAACCTTACTACAAAACACATACTCTTTTTAGATCAAATAAATAGATACTTAACTACTTTATTAATGTAAACATTCCTGTTCTGTATGCTTTACAGAAAAAAGTCTAAAATGTTTTTGCCTATAATGTTTAAAATGCATGTCCTTTCTCTGGAAAATTGTGCCCCTTGTCATTTTTGATGGCTAGCAATTCTAATGTGGGAGTCAGCAGAGCAGGTGATGTCCCTATTACATTCCTGTGTTGGAATATACAGGCTTTAAATAGCCCAAACAAGAGGTCCTGGGTTTTTACCCATTTGAAAAAAGTTAAAAGGAGATGAGGTATTCTTACCGGAGATTCATTTAAGCATTATAGACCACCCGAGGCTATAAAATGTTAGGTTTAGTCTGGTATTTCATTCTCACTTTTTTGGCATTCATTCATTCGTTCATTTGGCACACCCCTGTAGAGTTGGTCAATGTCTATGTTCCAAATGTTTATTATATATATTTTGCCAATAGGTTGTTTGGGAAATCACTTCCCTCACTGACAGATATTTGTAGGAGACCTGAACTACTTTATTGATCTGATTCTGGACCACTCCAACCCCAGAACTATGTCCCCCTCTAGCATGTTAACCCTTCAAGGTCTAAGGGGTTTTAGGTCCGCCTGGCACATAGTTTACTTTTTGCCTCTAGAAAGGTCATATTTTGACCTACAGTGAAGTGCCTTATGGTTCTGGACTCAGCAGGCCCATGGCTCCAACATGGAGAAATGAAATCCAACATCCTGTGTCATTGAATTTTATGTTTTATTAAATATTTATCCCAAAAAACTTAAGAACATATGTATTTTTTGTTGTTTTTTATATGTAAAAGCATGTAAACCATAATGAGAAAGGCTTTTTATTGCTTATGGTCAAGCCCCCAGGTCTCCTGGACCATTGTGCAAAGTTTGGAGGCCATGTAAACAAGTCAGCATCAAAATGCTACATCCATTTCTTACTATATTTCTATACATTTTTTAAAATCCCATTCATTTTTCACTTTTTAAAAGTGTTGGTGTTATGCAGGATGATGTCCTACATCAATACAGAGTTGTTATTTTGTCATTTTCACTTCCTACTTGTTGTCTGTAATGTGTTTAGTAAAATAGGCGACCGTCTAAAAAATATGACCGAATTTGAGGCACCATAACTCTGGCTTTGTTTAACCCACAGAAATGAGCCACCACTCATTATTTTTTGTCTGATCTTCCCCTTTCCAACGGTACCAAGATAGTTTAGTTGCTAGCATGTTTGGTTTGTGAGATATAGAGCTTTTGACACTCTAGAGCGTCAGCTGATCTTATAGGGTTAAAGTCCTTTTAAAATGTTATGTCTCCAATGGGTTTACTGATCACTTGAGGTTTCAAAATCCACGAGCATGTGAACATCACTCTTTCTCCGGTATTGACAATTTTTTCGTTGACCCCTCGCTACTAATTTACCAATTTTCATTTCAGATCATGGCCCTCTAACTCTTGATATTTAGTAGTTCTTTCAATACAGCCCTGTACCCTACATACTGGATATTCAATTCCCCTCTTTTATCTGATGCAGACTTCTGTGGCTTTATCATTACCACCATTGATAAATTCCTGTATTCTAATCAGACAAGCTCAATCACCCCTTCGCCCCTATCAGATACACTATGTTAGAGGTCAGATTATTTCTTACTCTTCTCATCTAAATAAAACCTGGAAGGCTAAATTGGAGGACCTTGCCAAAGCTATTCAAGATCTGGACTGCCAATATACTCAGTCACCATCTCCAGAGCTATACAAACAACACCTGAGCACCTTTAATTGTTTATCCATCAATGATGCAGAAAGGTTACTGTTGATTTCGCGGGTGAGATACTATCAGAACATTGACAAGGCGAGCTATCTTCTGGCAAACCAATTAAATAGCCAGTCTGCCACTCGTCTGATTCTACAAAATAAAACATTATTCTGATAGTATAATTTCTGATCCTAAGGGGATTAATGACACCTTACCATCTTTCTATTCCTCACTTTACACATCTGAGCTCCCATCAGATACCACCAATATGACTCAGTTCTTTGATTCCTTGTTTTATCATGGGAAGACAATCCTTTTTAACATTACTTTATTCTGCTCTCCCGATTTCCTCCTCTCGCTACACTGGTAATCCTGTAGTACAATCCACACTAAATATCTGGTACCAGTTTTGGTACCATTTTGAATTCTCCTCTACATTCGCTATGGGCCCTATTGACAAAAAACACATTTTCCGCTGTACCTTATTGACAATGCCTTCTCCCTCGAGGCAAGGAAAGATATATTAAGACCTTCCATGACCTTTAAGACTATGGTGTTTTCTATAACTTCCCTGATCTGGCCTCTAAACATTCTCACCCTAATATTTTCACTACCTCCAGATAAGACATTTCATTTCCTCACAATTTTCAGGCTTTCGCAATTTAGCTCCAAATCAGGCATGGGACGCTCTATTGACTCTTATGCCCAGACAGAAAGTAACAATCTCTCAGCTATATTCATATATTATGGGTTTCAACAAACATTCCACCAACAAAACTAAATCTACCTGGGAGCAGGAAATGGGTGTTGAATTCACAGAGGAGTGGTGGGGTGAGGCGATATAGTTAGCTAAATTATATATTGTGCCCGTCTATACAATTTAAGCTGGTTCATAGAGTTGAGTTCTCAAAGTCTGAAATGTACCCTATTCTGTTTGATGTTTGTGACAGATGTTTTACCTCACCATGTCACGTTAATCATAATTTTTTTTCTATGTCCTAAGCTGAGTGACTACTGTTAATTATGTTCCAGTATCTACTAAATTATAGCTGGTTGGCTATAGTGTCAGACAATAGAGGCCTTTTGGTAAGCAAGGGGAAGCGTTATAGTCAGTTTCAGTCTGATCAAATGAATTGTTATTAAATAAGGAGCAATCTGTTCAGTCTCTTTCATTATGTGACATTTACGTCAGCAAAAGCTTTTATACCATTAGACACTCATGACCACAGTCATACTTTGTCATACTAGTCCCATGTGTGAATTGAACAATACAAAGAAGGCAATCCAAGCATGACTATATGTACAAATTGTTATTGAACAAGGAGTAATCCATTCCATCAGATTGTGATGGCCTATTTTTTAGTCAAGAATGGAAAAATGTTTACATAATTAAGGCCTAAACAAAACATGTCTCTTTATTCAAGTCCGGACAGTCCAGGTGTGATTATGAGTTGTTATTAGGAGCTATCAATTCCATTAATGTGATGATGGCCTTTTGTGAAGGCAGATATTTTTACAAAATAAAAGTCCCAAAATAATACACTATAGGTGTATGACTTCTGTGACGATAAGCCCAGATATAGATGGTGGTTCACATAATATGTTGTCCCTTCTACAGTACCTTCCAAGAGAGTTCACTTATAATGCTAGCTGTTTATATCCCGCCAGAGCATGATTTCATCCTACTCCCTCCAACTTACAAACAAGGGCGAAAGAGGGAACCCCCACCATTTAAACCATCTATCAATGGAACGAACAAGCAGGGGCCACATTCCAGTACTGTTTGATCACGTGGATTAAGTGTTTAAAATAATCTTGGAAGGAAAATTTGTTTCCTGAATTTGCACACTCTGTTAATAGTTTAATCAGCAAATGTACAAAAGATAAAAACATATCCCTTATGAAAATTCTTACATAAAAAAGCATTGAATGCAGCCTGTAAGCATTGTATGGCAATAGGAGACATGTCTAGCCTTAAGCAGGTTGAATTCATAATATACAGTGGAGTTAAGGTGGGAAAATGGATATATGAATAGAAAGTGGAGGGCTATTTCAGTAGGTCGGACACTAAGAGGATGTGTCAAAAGATAAATACAGTCACACACTACAAAAATAACTCAAGTCACATGGTGGATAGAATTGCCTCCCTACTGGATGAACTGAACTCATTTTTCTGACATTTTTAAACTCAGGACTCTGAAATAACTACTGGTTTGTTCAGGGTTAATAAGGGCTCCATCTAGTCGGTCACCACAATGGACATGCGCACAGCCTTCAAGTGTGTCAACCCCCCAATGGCTAATGGACCAGATGGAATTTCCAGCTGCGTTCTCAGAGCATGTGCAGACCAACTGGTGGGAGTATTCGCTGACATCTTCAAGCTCCCCCTTGCACAGGCAACTGTTTGATTCAGATCACTGGACCTGTACAGTCCTGCCAGAGCATCACCAGGGAAGATACCCAGCGTCTGGTGATGATGATGCATCACAGAGTTTCAGCAGTCATTACATGCAAAGGATATGCAACCAAAGTATATGAAGTGTGACTTTAATCTACATTATGTTGAAGTGTACAATGTTTTTAGTACCTTAAGATGAGAAGACTATGTACAAAAGGTTTTATTATTTTTAAACAGTTAATCTGATATGTATCAATATACCCTCAAATTGAAGCTGATAGTCTGCACTTCAACCTAATTGTTATTGTATCCATTCAAACTCAGAGTGCTAGAGTACAGAATCAAAATAATCAATAAATGGTCACGTCCAATGAATTATGGAGCTCACTGTACATGGTAGTCTACCTATTCATTTAGAAGACTAGTTTATTAACTGTTTCGACCTAATGTATCAATATATTCTTACTTTACTTTACCTCCTTCACACTTCCTGCCAAACACCATGGTGAACATGACCATCCTACCAATACTAGACTTTGGTGATATCATTTACAGAACCTCACCAAACTCCCCACTGAGGGAATTAGAAGTAGACTACCTCAGCGCCATCTGTTTTGTCACCACTTTCCCATTTAACACCTACCAATGTGACATCTATGCACTATTTGACTGGCCGTCAATACAGACTCTGCGCCTAACTCACTGGTATCAACTCATCTACAAGTCATTACTATACAAAACCCCATTGTACCCAAGATCATGTCACCATAGCATCCTCTGCTCACAGCCTGCACTCAGTATTGTATACTGATAAAGATTGTGTTTATCTTTTTGAAATTGCATTTGTTGTTACTGCATTGTTGAAACTGGGGCACAAGTTTTTCACTGTACTGTACATGCAATAACCTCTGCATTTGTCTGTGCATGTGACAAACATGAAACTTGAAATTATTTGTAGTAGCTTAGAACAAGTCTGCTTTCATCTTGTGGGATAAACAAAATGTCAAAACTCATCAGTGACAGACATCATTGTTTGGCAACAGGGCGAAAGAGCACTCGTGTTACGGCAATCATGTAATTACTAAAGCTTGGCAGAAGACTGCCAATTGGATAAAGGAACATAACGATACAGGGGAAGAATATTCTTCCACAGACTTGAGTCTCTTGTTTTCAAAAGTTGTTGGCTTAATATTATTTTTTTATGGCACAAATGGCCATTTTTAACATTAGTAATTAGTATATTAAGTAGTTGATTTATTTACCTATGCAGGTTTAAAAATGGGATGAATATATTATTTTATTATTTGATATTCCAATTCCTTGTGATTTGAGCTGTATCTTTGTACCATTGCATTTACAGTATTTATATACCGGTTGTTCCATAAAACCTATATGGACAGATTTAAAATGTTAATATTGGCAAATTCGAGACCAATTGTTTAAAGAGACTGTGTGTTTAATTTCCCATTACATTCTCAAAACAATTTCTTAACACATTTCTGTTGAGCACATTTGAATAGTTTAGCAATTGCCCCAAAACCAAGTTCTAGGTAGGACATTCTGTGTTTCTTTTTTGTAATTTAGAAAAGGCTCCGGCAACCTTCCGATTCCAAGACTGACTCCATAACCAGTGAGCCATCTGTCCCACGACATAAGCTCCATTATAGTTATCTAATATTATCTAATATTCGCTAACAAGCAGTGAAACACTTTAGGTGCTGTAGCCAAAATAGGAAGCACTTTTGAATAGCTTAGCAATTTAAAGTGTCCCAATATCAGACTAGATTCATTAAACAAAATGAATCCATGCATTTACACAAGGGGGAAAATACATTCATAATTAAGAGTTTACCTTTCAAATGATCATTAGCTTCATTAATTTTTTTGGATGGTTAACATACTATATCTACTTTCTTAAATTCTATTTCAATCCTCCTTGGAATTAAGTCTATAGAAATGTTACAGATACACAGCCATAACATTATGACCACATGCCTAATATTGTGCAGGTCACACTTTTGCCACCAAAACAGCCCTGACCCATCGAGGCATGGACTCCACTAGACCTTTGAAGTTGTGCT
>JACXGM010026964.1:0-14676 GCA_016801145.1 Umbra pygmaea
CATGGCTCTGTGTAATGGCTCCTCTTCATGGCTCTGTGTAATGGCTCCTCTACATGGCTCTGCCTGCTGGTGCAAGATTTTAACACCATGAAATAAGACCTCTGATTTACACTTTAATGAGCTTGTTGACTCTTGATAAAATTAGAGCAGACAATTCATTCCATTAGCTTGACCTACCAATTCGTCCCTTTCCCAGGATAAAACCCTGCGTCTACTTATCCAGACGGATAATTCATTATATTTAATCTCATATATTGCATGACCGTATTGCGGGTCCTCTCACCACCCTGATTAAAAACACAATGTAGGTTATAGAGTCCTCAGAAATCACCACAAGGTGAACTTCAGGCAGCTGACATACAGTACAGTAAATAAGTGATGTTTCCTCTCTCAGTGAAATTACTAGGTTCACTAGCTGTCAGAATACCCACTGTATTGGTTTTGTGGCAACCACATAGTAACAGTATGAAGCCAAGCTCTTCATGACTAGACACTGTGTGAATGAAACCAAGGTGATTTTCCTGCTTAGAGCAATATCTGCGATGCTGCTTGATGTAACAACAATTTCATTGTGTCTATATTTAAGTTGCACTTTAAATCAAGTTGAGTAGAATGCAAAAAACATGGTCTCAATAAAATACACTGCAGTCCTCTGCAGTAAAAATAACCTTCACTCGAATAAAGTTCCTCATCTAGTGTCCTGTTAATTTAAGGACAGAGTGTCCATCTAACCGGACATTATTTGAAATGTCAGTGTGTGACGGCTGAATAGGTTAATAATAATAATAATACCAACTCACACCTCTTCCCTATGAATGTAATTATTACCAGAGGTCTATAGGGAATAGTTTGTCAATTGGAGTGCAGGCCTAACCGTCAAGTGTTGCTGAAGGTCTGGAGGGGCTGGTGGTGGACGGTAAAAAGAGGAGATGGTGACCTTTTCAGAACACCAGCTTTTAATTCACACTGACAGCGTTAAAGAGACCACTTGCTATTCATCTGGCCAACCAAATTAGGCTCCCTCCCTGAAAAACCTCTGTACACACATTAAACTACATGCCAACCATCTTCGTAACAATAACACAAAATCAATATTTTACTTTGAAGGACTAATTATTTCAAAATTCCTGCGACCAACATACCAAAGCACTAAGAATTATAAAACATACTGTGCAAATCTGACAAAGTTCCTTTTTTACAGTTATAACACTAGTTGTAACTGCCCGGTGGACAATATGTAGCTTCCCATCTAAATGCATTGGTTTTCCTCTGGTGACAACACAAGTAACAGGGATTGTTTCCAAGGTGATGTATTAGTTTATGTAAGTTTGCAGGAGTGCTTGGACACACTCATTTGGTGACACATTTTATGCACCAGTGCTGCAAACATGAGAAGTGCATGCCAGAAACAACCCCATGAAGATTAAAGCAGGAGTACCAGGCAGCATGGGGCACGCAACTGCTTGGCTCGTCTGTGGCAGGCTCTTAACCACCCTGCCTCATGTTCATCTTATCAAATATGAAGCAGTTGCACAGTCCTACACTCAACCACGCTGCTACTTATCCTCACTTTAGAGCTAAAAAAGACATCCCCTTGTTGTTTACTTGTTGTCTTCTCTTAGTAAAAGAACCTCAGCAAATGTTTAGTCATTCTGTTGAGATGGGCGTAACAGTACTGTGTGCTTCTCCATTCTAGTCAGAATGACGCTGATAGGAAAGGATGAGGGATAAATTGACGAAATTGAATGAATAAATTACTAGCTAAACTGGAGTACATTTGCATGCAGATAATATTAAGATTCTGACATTAGACCATTATAATTGGTCTGTCTTTCCTCTTTGGTTCCTTTGAACATAATCAGCAAGGTTTGTCTCTAATGTATTCAATGGTTGGTGTTATGAACCCGCCTCCCTGAGCCTGTCTCTGCGTTTGTTCCCTGTCTGTCTCTATGTTTGTATTGTCCTTTGTGTCATGAACACACCCTGTATCCTGAGCACCAGTAATCACATCCTGATCTAGAGGACCTGGTCCTGATCAGCACCTGGGGCTGATTGCTGCCTTCCCTTTATAGGGGAAGCGCTGTAAAATCATTCCCCGTTAGATGTCTGTACTACCAAAAAACCATCAGTGATGTAGACCTGGTAATCACTCACCTTGTTACTCTCCAGCCATCCGGACCTCACATCTCCTGTGCCCTTGGTCATCACCAAACCCTCCTCTGCATCAGCTCTCCGGATGCCAACGACTAACCATCAACCACCTGGTCTCCACTCACCTGGTCTCCTCTCACCAGTTCTCTGCTCACCTGGTTCCTGCCACTACTACTCCCAACTGCTTACCATTAACCTGACCTATTATCATCAATAACTATTATTGTTATCGCTTACCTCGTGCTCATTTGCATTTGGATTCACCCTCGGTTCCTAGCCTGGGTCCTGACAGGTTGGTGTTGATGCTTGTCACAGTTAGGTTGGGTGTAGTGAAGGCAGTAGATGGTGGTGTAGTTTAAAGGTAATACATTCCAGGTTGGTACATGTATGTAGGAAATGCAAGAAATGGTAGCGAGTGGGAAAACAGATAAACAAGTCTCTGAATACTATGCTATATAACACAGGCAGGCACAGAGCGTATACAATAACTCTACTGAAATAAACAGGAGACACAACCAGTATGTTTAACTTCTATGCACTTAAAGTGGCATAGACGCTTAAGATGAGTTATATAGAGCGTACGCCAGCCGGGGTCGGTGGATCTTAATTGGGGAGGACGGGCTCGTATTACGCTCGGAACCGGAGTGAATGGAATGGTGCGCAACGAACAAAACCAATTGTTTTTTTGTTTTGCACACATTCCATTCACTCCGGTTCTGAGCGTAATACGAGCCCGTCCTCCCGAATTAAGATCCACCGACCGCGGCTGGCGTACGCAATACTTCAGCTACCACAGTGCCTATATCTCACAGTACTTACTTAGAGAACAGGTGTTCAGGGTCTGGTGATTACTGGTGCTCAGGGTACAGGGTGACAAAGGACAATACAAACATAGAGACAGACAGGAAAACAAACTCGGAGACCGGCTCAGGAGGGCGGGTTCATGCCACCTGCCTTACTTCTGGGGAATAGCCCAATAATTATTTACACATTATATACTGTAGCAAACACTATCCAGTATCCATATAGTCATGGCAATGGATTATTTGGGGAAATCATTAATGTCCATTGAGAATTTAAAATCTGCTATTTAGCAATATGAAATGTGACTAAGTTATAATGTTCACTAATTTCATGAAACGTAATCCTTTATTATATGTCCATACTTTGGTGATGGTACTTCATGATATTTACATCAAAAAACATTCATTTTCATTCATCAAGTTGCAGTGGTGCAACAATAAATATTACATCTGGTGGTTAAAGTAAGTGGTTGGCTAATTTCTAAGTACCTGGATTTTTATTTATTTATTTTATTTTTATTTATTTATTTAACCTTTATTTAATCAGGTAAGTTGACTAAGAACAATTTCTTATTTACAGCAACGACCTGGGAGCAATTAGGGTAAAGTGTCTTGCCCAAGGACACAACGACATTTGGCTCAGTCGGGAATCGAACTGGTAACCTTCTGACTACAAGTCTGACTCCCTACCCACTGAGCCATCTGCGCCCTAATTTGCGCCCTGACCTGATTTCATTTTGGTTATGTTTTGTTTTTTTGGCACACATCCAATGTGTATTTTTTTAAAGATATTCTAATTGATTCACCCTGCTTCAAAGTAATTCTATGTGTAGAATGTCAAAATGCATGTTACAGGGCTCGTTAGAGGTTAAAATTATCCAATTACTTTCAAGTTTACCATTGCCGTGTTTACATTTCATGTGCTTCTACTGCTGCAGAACACAAGTGTTCTAAAGAAGAGGAAGGTTAGATGTTTGCTATGTGAACACAAATGAAATAACAAAATGTGTGTGCGTGTGTCGAGGGGGAGGCGGTCTGTCGGGAAATATAATGAGTAATGCAGAGTGGGCTCACTTCCCTCATGCCCTTGCTGTTACTTGCTTCTGTTTTAGTGGGAGGCTACGTGATTGAAAACTTGATGTCCTACTGTTTATGTTAATAGAAGCTGATAACCTACTCTCAAAGACAAAGAGGCTCTAGTGTCAGCAGAAATCTCTATTTAAACTCGACTTCCAAGCAGATGGATGAACTGAATGCGCTCGGTGGACTCAATGGAGCGGGCAGAGCTTGCATTAGAAACATTTGAATGCTCTAAATCACAGGTGTCAAACCGGTTCTACGGAGGGCCTAGTGAATGTTGGTTTTTGGTCTTCTTTTCGTTCAATTAGAGCCCAATTAAGGCTGCCAGGTGAGGGGAGATCCTAACCAATTAGTGAACTAATCAATCTGTCCGGTATAAGGTCAAAGCAAAAACCTGCATACACTAGGCCATGGGGATAAGTCCTAATAATTGAATGGATATATAATTCATTGGGTCTAGTTAGTACATATGTCTTTTTTATTATTTACATTCAGGGTTGCATGGCCTCTCTTACAAAGCCACAGTCATTGTTATTTCAATTAATTACATTTACTCGTGAAAGGACAGGGATTTCCTCTACACATAAACTGCCTTTCTCAAACCAACTGTGTACTTTCTCATATGTGCCATTATCTGGGATGTTAGCAATCAGATATTGCATGTCTAATATCCAAAGGCATGAACAATAATCTCTAGGAGCGATAAAAATAATACATATTTTTCAAATTGTTCTTATGATTGGGGGCACCACATTACCTGCCTATAATATTGGGGGGTACATGTCCGCCCATCCCCCCGTTCCTACGCCCTTGCCTGCCAGGTGGGTACACTTACTGATAGGGTACAACACAAGCAGGCTCTGAGTGTCATAGGGTAAGATTTCTTAACCCCTTTTTTTTATTACCTGATGACCTTTACTCAAGTTTTGTCAGCATTAAGCAGTCTGATCCTGTGGTGGTGAAAACCTGGTAGGTCTCTATTGCAGTGGGCTTACAGCATTGACTTACCCTTTACCTAATGTAATGTTGAATATTTTCTTCTGAATGTTGTTTGAGATGTGATCATAAATTATACTATTTTATGAAGGTACTCCAAAGAATATGGTAATCCCTTATACATCACATTTCTGATAACCACACCTGGACAGAGGTGGGTAAGGAAGTGCATTGCCAACATGCACCACATCTTGCTGTTCTCCTGCACACTTGAGACAGGTATATTATTATTTACACTTGAGACAGATATATTTTATTGTTGATATTATTTGAATATCAGAGTTGGACATTGTGGTACTTAACCATAAGGCCTGTCCATTCTAATGTTTCAGTGGTAGATCCTACAGTATGCAGTTTTATGATATACTCCCCCCTGTAGAGCTTAAAAACTTATGGTGGACAGCTTGGAAAGTACAAAACACATTGAAAAGTTTTTTTGACTAGGATATTGTGAAAATGATCTGTAAAACGATTTTGAGGTGCTTTTGGGCTGGAATGTCCCTTTAAGATCAACACACATTGATCAATCTCAGCAGCTGCCCATTAGTGGACAGGGTCTGTTGAACCCCCAGTAGGTTGTGTGGCTAAGCCATGCGGATGGTAAGTGGTGGTTTGTCTGCTTCTCTATATATACACTTCATAGCCATGCATCATTGGCTGTCAAAAAATGTTTTTAGAAGCATTTGGTATTGAGACACTGCGATGGAAAATACAGTAGAGCTAAACGTGATATTCTGTGCATAAATCAGTAACCGTGTACTGCAGTATACTCAAAAATGTTATTTTATATACACATAACACTATATTATGTATTAATAACCCTTTTATATTAAATTACATTAAAATATTAATAACATGCAGTACTACATTTTAATTGTTGTTCAAACAGACTTCATTTGCATGGCTTGGGAGTTGACTTTAGCTAGCACATTGTATTGTCGACCTGACTAAGAGTGAAAATGCTGTATTCCCTTTGAAATAATTTGAGATAAAAGAAGAAACGGACAGAGGTTATCCATGACCTGAGGCACTAGTGGTGTTATGATCAGAAAAGAGTGAAGTAATTAATAATAGCAAAGGCTGGAGGGCAAATAAATGTGTCATGTTATTACTGTGCCTTGTCAAAACGTGAGGGAAATATCATGTTAGATTCAAATGCACTAGAGATGGTAGATCCTCTTCTGTTTTTAATGTAAAATACTTGATTCCTCCAATTTCATGGCCAAACATACTGCAATGCTTTGTCCAGAACAGAGCCTTTTTAACATTTTCTTATTTAAAACATGTAATAGAGTCAGATTTGCCTGGAAAGCTAAAATGACTTTAAATGCGTCAGTGGAGATTGTAGTTTGCATCAGAAACAAGCTTAACCCTCTGAGTGGACAATCTGAAACCTTACCTTAACTCTTACCTGAACCTATCCTTTGGTTTATTGGTTGCCATGGCGCCCTTATGGCAGCCTAAGCTGATTGCACTGCTTTCTTAATGCAATTTTGATAATTTTAGTGTTTTTAAATGTACATTCTTCTCCAATAGACTTTCATTCTTGCATTACTCATCAAGTACCCATTGGTGTTATGTAAAAATGTGAATTGTTAACTGAATTTTGACAAAAGTACAGTAATTGTCTTACGATATCTGCTATTTTTTTTAATTCCTGCGTTATGAATACCTATATTGAGGAGTTACTGTACACCTTTGTTCTCCAGGAGGTCAATAAAAGACTACTAATTACTGGAATAGGGAAAAATCCTACTCAAGAGGATTCCTTACTAGCTTTAAGAATATAACACAATCTCTTAGTAAGGAGCTTTGTAATATTCAATGATCCGTAAAAAGGTAAAACATTGAGGATGAGTCAATTCAAGAGTACATAGTTTCCACAAAGTCCTGTAGATTTAAATCTTTACCAAATCTGTGTGTTGCACCTGCCACTGTGGATCCAGCTACAGATGTTCATGTTCCACCCTTTACGATTGGCACTGTTTAATGCTCTGTTTGTCTCTGACAAACAAAAATCTAATAGGTCAAGGGTTCATCAAGGACAATGATCTGGCACATTTTTGCTTGATGGAAATGTGGCATAGAAATAGTGATTCCTACCTACCAAATTAAATACACAATTATACACAAACATCAAATGTATTATTTATTTTTTAAGGTGTGTTTCTCTTATTGCATTGATGTCTTCTGAGTATACTTGTCACGAACCCGCCCTCCTGAACCTGTTTCCCTTTTCCTTGTGTGTCTATTCCCTGATCCTTTTGCCCTTGTGTGTGTGTTTGGTCTGTCTCTGTGTTTGTTTGTCTTCATCACGTTCCCGAGTACCAGTTCCCGTTTTCCCTGCATCCATGAAGGCACCAGTCCCAGAGCACCAGTCCCATCAGCACTGATCCTGAGCACCTGTTCCCTCTGCCGCACCTGGGGCTGATTGCCACCCTCCCTTTATTAGGGAGGTGTTGACAATCAGTCCCTGCCGGATTATTGTACGATCAAGTGTGTTCTAGTCTCGAGCCATTACTATTCCTAGCCAGTCTGAGCACTGTTTTATTATTTGTTTTGTTAGTGAAGCTATTATTGCCAGTCTGAGTGCTGTGCCCTTATTATTCCGAGTTGCCATTATCTCACCCTGGTTTTCCGTGCCTCCATTTCCAGAAAACATCTGTGCGTTGACCTGGTCATCACTCACCTTGTTCCTCTCCAGGCATCCGGACCTCATGTCTCTGTGCCTTTGGTCATCATCCTACCTGGTCTCCACTCACCTGGTCTCCGCTTTCCTGGTTCCAGCCACTACATCCGGTCATCCCAACTGCTTACCATTATTCCTGACCTATTATCCTCAAAGAATATTATTGTTATCACTCACCTCGTGTTCATCTGCATTTGGATTCAGCCACGGTTCCAAGCCTGGGACAATACTAGTGCAGACAAAGCGTAAAGTGTTTAAGCTGCCCTTTGCTTAAAAGTTGGTGTTGTGGTAAATAACTAATTCAATGATGTCCCAAAAGGATTTGGGGAGTAGCTGACAATGCATATTGAGGTTCATTAAAAAAGATGCTAATCAAAGTACCACAAAATGTTTTCATATAATTGACTGCCCGATTTACCCAAATTATGTTTTCACATTTGTTAAGTCTTGTATGTGCCAGTAAACTCATCATTAAGAAGTCCTACATGTATGTAACTTGAATTAATAATATGAGGGAAACCAATAAGCATCAATAAGTTTAATTGTAATTTTATACAATATACATTATGTATTCCACTGCTGGGCTGCCTCTGGGGTAAACCGGCATCAGTCCAAGTCAATTCTGGATGGCAAACATTTGCTGCTAGAAAATCTGATGGAGGCCCTCTAGGGGCCATTAGCACTCTGGTGGTGTAGATGAAATCACTGTGTTCAATTGAATATTGCCCCTTGTAGCAAATTTTTTTGTGTACTGATGTTAGTTGTGTCTTCTGATTGCCTATGAAGACTGTAAAGACTATCACAAAAGGGGGGTTAAGCTAAGGTCCCTCATATACGGCCCTCATATCATAACCACCTAATCATCCCCAGCTTCCGATTCATCCCCTCACCTCAATATTACAATATAAAAATATATAGTAGATTCTGTAGTAAAATAATATATTTGCTCTCTAAATAAGTGCATCAGCTATATGCCTAAAATGTACATAAAATAAATGTATCAAACTACAGACAAACCTGGTTTCTGTAATGTTTTCTAGATCTGACAGATCTTTCTTTAGAACATGGATGAATATGCCAAATGGATTGTGTAATTGCTGTGATTTGAGGTGAGTGAAATATATAAAGTCAGCCTCTGTGCGTGATGGCTAACTCTCCAGTGGAGGAGAGGAAGAGGGAGGAAAAGGAGAAAGATGAATATGAGGATGTGGCACGTATGGGTTAGGGTTAGAAAAGCAGGCAAAGCTTCCTAACAGGCATAAATGATGCACTTGGGTGACTGCCACTGGCTAATATGGAGGTCTGATAAATAACAACTGAATGTTTGAGAGCAGAGGCTAATCCTGGTGTCTCTACGCCCACTTGCTCTCTAAAAGCTTACATCAGGGTACGCCATGCCAAACCCCCCACCCTATTTGTATTAACCAACCCCACTACCACCCAGTCACCCTGGGCATTGTGACACAGGGACACTGTATGCCAGCTGCCGTCTGCCTGGACAATGCTGTAGTGCTAATCAAAACAGGATACGTATTTGCTGCCACTGAAAATACATTGTACAGTACATGTTTTTCAACTTGCTCTTTTAAACTCCCTTGCCCTTGCACTGTTTTTGCACTCAATGTTGTCTTTTTGTTATTGTTTACTATGTATGCTCTTTTCCTTGCGAGGGCTCACTTGAATAACCTCTATGGTAAAACAAAGGATGGACAGAATAAACATTATAAGATGTTGTTGTGCCACAGGCTCTAAGATGCACAACTGACTGCCATCTGTGTTCTAACAGAGGAAATGCTTCAAATTAGCAGGCCCAGATGTGGTGTGCCATTATTACTGTGATTAAAGTATCTTATTTGACATTCTTTATTTAATGTTACAATAGTTTCTGGATTCTGACATTTTACAATATATGTTTTATTATTAATAGTAGTTGTAGTTGTAGCAGCACAATCATAATTATATAAGATAATATAACTGTTATGACATCACATATCTTTGTTATTTATGTATCCCTATTTTTTTCCCTCTCCGTTGGTCATTATCACGAGTTGGTGTGCTGTAGAGAGAGGGAGACGAAGGCAGGTAGAGACTTCTTGCAATATTTAATTAAGGAACAATCCAGGATACATATAGGAATGACGGTTGCAGGGTACTCCCGACTCGAGTGCATAACGGATATATTCATGATAAACACGTGCTCTTCAATACAGCGGCACGGACAACCAATATCAACCAAGCATATATAATAACAACCAAGCATATATAAATACCGTTCGCTAACATCTGAACTACAGGGACTCACTTTTCACAACCATAAACACCTCCGTATAGATTCCTGGACATCCTCCTTACACTTTGACGATTTAATAATAAACTCCACCTTCCTCTCGTTCACCAGGACTAATATAGGGACTGAGCAACCAGCGGACAGTGTTTAGGTAATAAGATCAACTCAGTCCCCAATCAGTACCAGGTGAAAGAGAGGAAGGTGTCAAACAGCACACATGATGTCACGATATCCCTGTGATTCTATATATAGATATAGAGAGAGACAGGTGCGAAGGTCGTAATAATCCAAGGTTGTTTATTGAACTTCCAAACAAACGACTGCCACGAGGGGCAAAATCAGATAAGTAATGTAGAACACAGCGACACGTAACAGTAGACATTGACGAACAAGGACAAGGCGGAAACACAAGGGCTAAATACACATATGAATTAGAGACAACAGGTAACACCGGTGCTGAACCAACACGTACACGGTCCCACACTGATGACGTCATACCACCCGAGCCTGTGAGACACAGAAGGGACACCAGGGGGAACCACAGACCACAATACATTAGGGAGCAACTCTAAGGAACATAACTAAACCACTGTATATCTAAATACTGAACACACTGAGGACGTAAGACAGAACACAGGAGACATAACTGAAAACCAAAGGGAACATAGACAGCCTAACAGGGCTGGACGTGACATGATATAATCCCACAGTAATACATTCAATGTAAACCGAAAACAGTACATAAGTACTGGCATATATAAATAACTAAACACAAAGATATCCACTATAAACACAAATAGAATAGTAATATACATATATACACAAGGAGTCCAATACTCAGTTCATGTCTACTCCAGCCCGTAACAGTCATGTCCAAATTTGTCTTTGACCTTGTCTTTTTAGCATCTCCTGTCCAATTTAGGGAAAATTGTCTGCAGGCTTTCATGAAAAATCACAAATTGTGCTTCAACAGCTACAAACTATAGAAAATGGCTGTAGCAATGTTTTTGGACAAAATTACAGTGTGTATGTAACAACTTGAAACAGGTCTTTCTTAAAAATATACATTTATTGTGTAGAGCTCATCCTGATGGATTTCTCATTCTGAAAAACATACACAACCAGTCAAAACATTTAGAACACCAGGAATCTTTCATGTGTTTCCCAGATATTCACCAAGGCGGCAGTAAATTACTTAATATATAACTATTATCCAAGACATTACCAATGCTGCAAATGTCTATCAGTGTTGGAAATGACTGATATATATACATTTTTACATTTAAATCATTTAGAAGGCGCTCTTATCCAGAGTGACTCACAGTGAGTACATACAGTACACTTTAGAGAAACTAGGTTATGGTGGTTGAATATTGGAGTCAAGCACATGAGACAAGGTATCTTGTAATTATGTCTTTACTGCAGGAGATGTTGAGATGAAAACTGCTAAAGTATCAGTGGCATACAGTTCTACCTTGTTCAGAATATGTCTATCTAGTTCACAGGCAACACCCAATAACAGCGGCACACAGGCCAACTATGTTCTGTAAATTATTCTATGTAAATAACAATAATACACAATAATACACTGGCATAAGCTACTGCTAATCAATCTGACATGTATACAAGAACACACATGAGAAACTGGGACAAGGGAGTATATATACACATGAGGGCAATCAAAACAACACAAGACAGTTGCATGAAAGCAATGGTGATCTCAGAGGACCGGAGACGACCACCACTGGAGCTGATGCACACCAGCAAGGGCAGATCCAGGCTGGGGAGATGTAATATAGGTAAAACATCCGTAATTTAGTAGTAAGAGCATTCAATATACAGTTGTATGCAAAAGTTTAGGCACCCCTGACAATTTCCATGATTTTCATTTATAAAAAATTGGGTGATTTCATTTTGATCTATCAAACGGAAGGACACAGTAATATTTCAGTAGTGAAATTAGATTTATTGGATGAACAGAAAATGTGCAACATGCATCAAAAAGAAATTAGACAGGTGCATATATTTGGGCACCCGAACAGAAATATCACATCAATATTTAGTTGAGCCTCCTTTAGCAGAAATAACAGCCTCTAGGTGCTTTCTATATCCTGTAATGAGTGTCTGGATTCTGGATGAACGTATTTTGGACCATTCCTCCTTGCAAAACATCTCCAGTTCAATTAGGTTTGATGGTTGCCGAGCATGGACAGCCTGCTTCAAATCACTCCACACATTTTCAATGTTATTCAGGTCTGGGACTGGGATGGCCATTCCAGAACATTGTACTTGTTCATCTGTATAAATGCCAGAGTAGATTTTGAGCAGTGTTTTGGATCGTTGTCTTGTTGAAATATCCAGCCCCGGCGTAGCTTTAACTTTGTGACTGATTCCTCTACATTATTCTCAATTATCTGCTGATATTGAGGGGAATACATGCAACCCTCAACTTTAACAAGATTCCCAGTACCGGCACTGGCCACATAGCAGGATGGAACCTCCACCATCCTACCAATGTATATATAAGAGCAGCTCAGTCTTATCAGGGTTAAGCTTGAGGTGTTGTGCTGACATCTATGCAGCAATGTCCTCCAGGAATGAAAAGAGATGCGGGTATTCACTTGACGTCAGAAAGAGGGAAGGAAAGAAATAGTTGAGAGTCATCTGCATAAACGTAATAGGAGAGTCCATGTGAGGTTATGACAGAGCCAAGGGATTTGGTGTAGAGTCCATGTCACCTGGTAGGAGCGGCCTGCCAGGTAGGAGGGAATCCAAGAGTGTGCATTGCCAGAAATGCCAAAATGTATAGGTCATTATTCACATACAATGGCAATGCCAAATGCAGCAACCGTTAATTCAGTGATCTAATATTGAAACTTTTAACTCATCATCCATAAATAATTTCTGATAAATTTCATGCCACCTTGGTGAATAAAAGTATAAATTTCTATCAAAACATTCCATGATTTTGTGCTCTGGCTGTTGCACAAATATCTGTGTCAAGGTACATCTGTCTTGGTTTGTGTGCCTGTGGCAAGACAGTCATCCATTTTCCAATTCCTCCCTCTGTTTTGACAAATACCAAATCAAGCTTGACTTGTTTCTACCTCATTCTATAATCAGTACACAGTGAACAATGGAGGCAACTAAAATAATCCCTGATCAAGTACTAGGCTAAATAGATCTTGTCATCATCAACATTGTGTATTGAGCAAGAATTCTCATATTTTTCCATGCAGAAAAGAAGGCACAGTTTCAGGCCTGTAGTCTGTGTTGGGTATGCCTAGATTAATATACAGTTGACACTATGTACATTCATCACATTAGTACACCATTAAATATCCACTGAAACACTGTAAATATGCTAAATATTGAATATTGATGCACACAACACATTAGATAGCTATATAATGTTAGCTAACTAGACAGTACCTTTTTTGCTAGCTAGTATTTTTTTATTTTGCTACCTAGTATTTCTTTGTCTTAAAAGGTTGTTTACGTGACTTGTGACCCATCTCATCAGGTGTAAAATAGAAAAATCTCAGTACTTTTTTTCTCCTCTTCTTCACATCCATTGGTTAATCACTTGTATCTCTCCTACTTCCTCCTGGCTCTCATCAGCAACATGCTGGAATTGTAACGGCCAGTGTCCACTAGGCATTTCAAAGACAATTTTCGCCTAGCAAAACTTTGCCTCCCATTAATTTAAATTGAGTCGTGTGACTGTGTGCGCAAGGCAGTGTGGGATACCTGGCGACTTAAGCTGCCATGGGATAGGATCCATCCTATATCATATCTTAATACGCCTCAATGACCGACAGCTCTCTCCAGTCAAGCAGCTCTTTTGTACCATAGCAAACATACTCATGGAACCCAGCTGAACACAATCACTAATCAAAGAGATCCACAATACTCCACTCAATCTAGCTCAAACCAACCCAGGAACTGCTTGACTGGAGGAGCTGACACATGATACTTAAAGGAGTACACACAATTTCAAAGGACACAACAAAAACCACCATGCAATGCATTGAAACTCATAAACAACTGAAATGCTTAAACAATATATAAATGAGTATATTCTCAGTCCTTGGTAAGCCAGCCCTCACTGGGCTAGCTGTTACAACTTGGCTGTAGCCATGTATTGTTGTCAGCCGTGAAGCAGACACGTCAAAGCAACAAGCATCTTCCCGTCATTATTCATCTTTGCAATGGAGATACTTTTGTAAATCCTTTATTTTGCAATTATTACCTTCATAAATGTGGACTATGAGCGAGAAGTCATATTATTTTTAGAGAATACTACTGCTCGGTAGGATGACCTTTCATTTAACATTAAAGGAGTGTTCCACAGTAAATCAGTTTCATAGTATACCATTTACAAACGTTACCATAGATGATTTATAGCATATACACGTCTGTTTTTTTCAATATATCAGAGAAAAGCCGATAGTATATTTCAGTTCCTTTTGCATCCACTGGGGTGCTTCTGTATCCGTTTAAACTTGAGCTACCACAACTCCCAGAATTCTAAGCGAATTTAGTGCCCGTCCCCGTTTGAACATCGATACAGAACATGGGCAATTTAACAGCACACGTCTGTACAGCTTGACGCTAGAAAGTTATACATATTTGTTTTTGAAATTGTAGTCTAATTTCTATTAATCATG
>JACXGM010026966.1:0-14676 GCA_016801145.1 Umbra pygmaea
TACGAGGTGAAGGCTCAATCAATAACGGCACTTACATTGCATAAACAACGGACTGAACCACGACCACACGTACGTCTCTCCAGACAGGGAACTGGTCCACAAGAACACGCGCCGAACACTCCAGAACACTGGGACTAAATAGGCGTCTTGATTACTCATCAAGCGCAGGTGTGGGAGAGCCCCATTCATGCGTGATGAGCAACTAAGCACCTACCGCCTCCCAGTGCCCAGAGGTCGGCGCACACAACACATACAACAGACTCTCAGTAACACATACATAAAACATTTAGTCCATCACCCTCATGTCCTGGTCACGACAGCCCAGACCATCCAGGCCATCGTGACAGGTGTCCGGTGAGCTAGCTGGAACCAGTGAGTGGGAGGTAGCGGGGCAATCAACAGTGGGTAGTGACCATTACCCTCTTGTTTGTGTTGTGGATCAGAGGGTGAAGGAGGTATCAGCAGAGGGCAGAGGAAGGTGGGTGTTCAGTAAGGC
The DNA here is from genome assembly GCA_016801145.1 of Umbra pygmaea. Classification (NCBI taxonomy): domain Eukaryota; kingdom Metazoa; phylum Chordata; class Actinopteri; order Esociformes; family Umbridae; genus Umbra; species Umbra pygmaea. The sequence goes on from JACXGM010026966.1 coordinate 497, forward strand.
AGATTGGGGGCGGTTTCAGATGGTAAGTGAACGGGTGTTGAGAAGTGGGGTGGAGGCAAGTAGGGAGGTGGAGCATCTGAATGCAGTAGTGAGGTCTGCCTTAGTTGGGGCCGCTACGGAATCGATTCCTAAAAGTGCCGGGAGAAGGAACAGGGCTGCAGTGCCATGGTGGATGGAGGAGTGTAGTGCAGCAGTGAGGGGTAGGAATAAGGCCTTTAAACAGGTAAAGGTGAGGCACAGTTTTGAGTGTCTGATTCGGTATAGGAAAGCTCAGGCTATAGTTAGACGCACAATCAGGAGGGCAAAGAGGGAGTGCTGGCGGGGGTTCTGTGGACGTATAGGTTGGGTGACGCCGGTAGGGGAGGTGTGGGGAATGATTAAGAGGATGAGTGGGGTGAGGAGGGAGTGGGATTACCCGGTTTTGGTGAGTGGTGAGGAACATGCAGTAACAGAGCTGGAGAAGGCAGAGATGGTTGCAAAGACATTTGTTAAAATACATGGATCAGATAATCTGTCAGAGGAGGGGTATAGGGGTCGGATGAGAACGATGGACCAGCATCACGGGGTGCATGATAGGAGGGAAGATGTCAGTGATGCATTGAGTGCTCCCTTTACTATTGGGGAGATGAGGAGGGCGATAAATAGGGCGGGAATGACAGCACCTGGACAGGATGAAGTGTGTTATGTGATGCTTAGGCATCTGACTGATGTAGGTCCGGAGGTACTCTTGGAGCGGTACAACAGAGTGTGGGTGGAGGGGAAGCTGCCAGATGGTTGGAAGGAGGCAGTGGTGATACCAATCCGGAAACCAGGGCATGAACCATCAAATCCATCCAGCTATCGGCCCATAGCCTTAACATCACATGTATGTAAGGTTATGGAGCGAATGATAGTGGACAGGCTGACCTACTTTCTGGAGGTTAGAGGGTTGATGTCACCTGAGCAGAGTGGGTTTGGGAAGGGCAGGGGGACGATGGACCCAGTGGTGTGTCTAGAGTCAGAGGTGAGAAAGGCACAGGTCAATAAGGAGGCAGTGGTCGCAGTCTTTTTTGATGTGGAGAAGGCCTATGATATGTTGTGGAAGGAGGGACTACTGATTAAATTAAGTATCTTGGGGGTGGGGGGGACATATAATTGGGTGAAGGATTTTTTGGTTGGGAGGAGAATACGGGTTAGAATTGGGAGGGCTATGTCAGCCAGCTACATGATAGAGAATGGAACGCCGCAGGAAAGTGTGATTAGCCCACTGTTATTTTTAATTATGATTAATGATGTGTTCTCCCAGGTTGGGCCGGGAATTGGGACGTCACTGTTCGCAGATGACGGTGCGATATGGAAGAGGGGGAGGAATGTACCGTTTGTAGTCCGGAAAGTGCAGGAAGCGATACAAGTGGTAGAGTGTTGGGCGTTGGCGTGGGGTTTTAGGTTTTCCGTAGCTAAAACGCAGGCAGTGATTTTTACCAGGAAGAGGATAGGGGAGGAGGTGCAACTAAAATTGTATGGGTAGACAGTGGTTAGGGTGAAGGCATTCAGATTTCTTGGGGTGATATTTGACCCAAGAATGACCTGGGTTGGGCATGTGGAGAAGGTGGTGGCTAAATGTAAGAAGGTGTTGAATGTGATGCGGTGTTTGGTTGGACTGGAGTGGGGAGCGGCACGTTCTGCTTTAAAGACTATGTATGTGGCTTTGATTAGATCAGCTATAGACTATGGGTGTGTGGTGTACGGGTCGGCAGCTAGGTCAGTGCTGGCCAGATTGGATGTGGTCCAGGCCCAAGCGCTCAGGATATGTAGTGGGGCGTTTCGATCGTCGCCAGTCTCAGCACTGCAGGTGGAAATGGGGGAGATGCCGCTGGAGCTCAGGAGGCAGCAGCTACTGGTGAATTACTGGATTAATCTCCAGGGTCATGGGGAGTCTCACCCGGCAAAGAGGGTGCTTCAAGCGTGCTGGGAACATGGGCAGGGCCAGCCTGTGAGTTTGGGATGGGTAGGACATGCATTGGCGAGGCAGTTAGGCATTGGGGAAATGGAATTTAGTCCCACGGTGGCTATACCTCAGAGTCCAGTGTGGATGTTGCCATTCCCGGTGGTGGACCTGCATGTGTTGGAGTTAATCCATGGGGATAGGGAGGGGAGAGATCCAGGCCATTGTTTTTCAAGCAGGTTGAGGTCAGTGTATGGAGGGTATGTACATATCTACACGGATGGGGTGAAAGATCCCAGCTCAGGGCGGACGGGGGCAGCGTTTATTGAGGATGCCAGTGGTAGAAGGGTCTTGAGGCAGCTGTCGGATCATCTGGCCGTGTTCACGGCAGAGTTGATTGCAGTGCTGTTGGCGTTGCATTGGGTGGAGGAAAGTGTGCAGGGAAATGTGGTTATTTTCTCAGACTCGTGTGCTGTTTTGAAAAGCTTGCAAGCAGGTAGCTCCCGCAGCAGGCAGGACATGGTTTTGGAGGTGCTGATGACTCTTGGTCGGGTGGTGCGGAAAGGGTGCCAAGTGAGATTTGCCTGGGTGCCGGTGCATGTGGGAGTGGTGGGAAATGAGGCAGCTGACAGGCTAGCGAAGAAGGCCCTGGGGGAGAAGGAGGTCACTATGGTGGTAAAGTTAAGTAAAGGGGAGGAAAAAAGTTTGGTTTGGGCGAAGGTGGTGGAAAGGTGGCAGGAGCAGTGGGATAGAGGGGTTAAGGGAAGACATCTCCACCACCTCCAGAGGAAGGTGGGGGAGAGGCGAGAGCTAGGGGGAGGAAGGAGGGAGGGGGCCATCTATACTAGGCTTAGAATAGGGCACAGTAGATTGAATGGCTCACTGTTTAAAATTGGGAAACACGCTACAGGCAGGTGTGACTATTGCGAGGCAGAGGAGACTGTGGAGCATGTGTTGGTTCAGTGTGGGCACTATGTGAGGGAGAGGGGGTGTATGGGGGACAGGTTGAGGGAGGCAGGTATCCAGGTGCTTACAATGGAGCACTTGCTTGGGGGAATGGAGGGGGGTGTTTGTTTTAACATATTGTTTTCTTTTTTGAGGGCCACAGGGTTGGGTGGCCGGATATAGGTCAGGCCTGTCTCTGGCCCACACTCCAGTACAGTAGGTGGCGGTAATGCACCATTTCAGTTGGATGCCAACCGCCGTTAAACACCAATGAAGAAGAAGAAGAAGAAAGAAGGCATAGTAACTACGCAGAAGGTTTCCACTACGTACAAAATGATAAGCGTTAAGTAAGATAGTAATTCGGGCAAATGGCTTGCTATCTAAGTAGCTATAATTACGTTTGACCCAGCTTCGCCACGAAACTAATGGGTTTAGCAGTTGAAACAGCATTTTTTGTGTCAAAGTAACATTTGAGACAGATACTTTTTCGTCTCGTGTCTGACTAAAATTAAACACTGTTGCCATGTTACTATCTAGTTACATGAAATCGCATCAGCCCCTTCACCACCACCCCCCCACCCCTCCCACCCCCCAACACCCCTCCCAAGCCCCACTCCCTCCCCTCCCTCCTAACCAACCCATACAACCTTTCCCTTTCCTCGTCATACTTCTCACAATACAACAAGACGTGCTCCACTGTTTCCTCCACCAGACACCCCTCACACAATCCAGTCTCATGCCTCCCCATCATCCTCAGAGTTGCATTCAGCCTTGTGTGCCCAAACCTCATCCTACTCCACACTACATCCTCCCTCCCACACCCCCTATACACCTGTTCCACCCGAACCATTTTCTGAATCCCATAATAGCCCCTCCCCGTCCTACCCTCGTCCCACTGTTTCTGCCAGCATTCCAGCCCTACTCTCCTAACCATGGCTTTAATCTCCCCCCGCCCATACGGTATCCTCACATCCACGTCCTCCTTCCATGATCCACCCTTCGCCACCCTATCCACCTCTTCATTCCCCTCAACCCCAATATGTGCTGGCACCCAACAAAACCACACCACCACCCCCGTCCTCTCTAGCCCCAACAACAGCACCATCAACTCCACCAGCAAATCTCCCCTATCTGACCTACCCGACTTTATACTAGCCAACACCGATGTCGAGTCCGTGCACACCACCACCCTAGTCGGCCGAACCTCCTCCACCCAACCCAGCCCTAATATCACAGCCATAATCTCTGCAGTATACACCGACACATGATCCGTCAGCCTCTTCCCCCTCCTTATGCCAAACTCTGGGACAAACACCCCAGTCCCTACCTGCCCACTAACTGGGTCCTTCGACCCATCCGTGAACACCCTCAGAAACCCACCATACCCCTCACCCAGATAGCTCTCCACACCACCACTGACACTCCTTCCACCCCACCCCTTCCTACTCTCCACCAACCTCATATCCACATTCGGCACTGGAAACAACCACGGGGGCACCCCCCCCAATGCTACCGCTGGTACCACATCCTTCCCCTCCAAGCCATACTCCACCACCTTCTGCTCTACCACCCACCCTAATGCTCTCCGCTTACCCCCTACACCCCCCCAACACCTCCCCACCACCTCCACCGCCGGATGCCCCTTTGTGCTCCCCTTTAGCCTCACCCAATATGCCAACGCCAGCTTATCCCGCCTCAACGCCAACGGCATCTCACCCGTCTCCACCTGCACTGCAGCCGTGGGTGTCGACCTACACGCTCCTACGCTCAGCCGCAGCGTCCGTGCTTGCACCCTGTCCAACACCTCCAACACTGTCCTAGCTGCCGACCCATATATATAACACCCATAATCTAACACCGACCTAATCAGTGCCTGATAGACACACAACAGCGCCTGCCTGTCCGCCCCCCAATCAACCCCCACCGCTCTCATAAGGTTCAGTGCCCTCCTACACTTGACCTCCACATATGCCACATGCTTCCTCCACGTCAGCCTCTGGTCAAACCACATACCCAGATACTTAAAAACCTCCACCCTACCTATCTCCTCTCCATACATCTGTAGCCCCACATCCACCACCTTCCTATTCGAATATACCATAAAGCAGGACTTAGCCACCGACATCCGGAAACCCCACTTCAACGACCACTCTTCCACCGCAGCCACCGCACCCTGCATTTTCCCCATCACAAACTTTACATTCCTCCCCCTCTTCCAAATAGCCCCATCTTCCGCATACAACGCCACCCCAATACCCTGCCCCACCCCTCTAAAGACATCATCTATCATCACCGAGAACAAAACTGGACTCACCACACTTCCCTGCGGCGTCCCATTCTCCACCTCAAACTCCCTCGACACGCCCGCCCCCACCTTCACCCTGAACACTCTCCCAAACAAGAACCCCACCACCCAATTATACAACCTACCACCAATGCCTATCGTCCCTAACTTAATCAACAACCCCTCCCTCCATAAAGTATCATACGCTTTTTCCACATCAAAATACGTGACACACATAATTTCCTTCCTCGCCAACGCAGAGGCTATCTCTGTGCTAACCGTAACCAACGCATCCATAGTCGACCTACCTCTCCTGAACCCACTCTGTGCCTCACTCACCAAACCCCTATTGTCCAAATAATACCACAATCTACTCACAATCATCTTTTCCATCAACTTACACATATTCGACGTGAGCGCTATTGGCCTGTAGCTAGCCGCTTTTGTAGGGTCCTTGCCCGGCTTAACAAACGGCAGCACCACTGCCCTCTTCCACCCACACGGGAGAACCCCTGTCCTCCACACCAAATTAAACAAGGCCAGCACCGCCACCTTCACACTTACCGAGGCATACTTCACCATCACATAGCACACCCCATCCTCACCCGGTGCCATTCTACCACACCCCTCCAACGCTTTATCCATTTCGTACATGGAAAACTCCACATCCATGGCATCACTCCACTTCACTCTGCTGCTCATTACATCCCCGTGCTCTTCCAACAACATCCCTTTCCTCCGCCTTGCCTCCTCACTCAAATGCCCACACCCGTGAACAGCAGCAAACACCCGTCCTATGACCTCAGCCTTATCCAACTCACTCACAGCACACACGTACCCCTCTACCAACACCGGTATTCTCCCCCCAGTGCCCTTACCCCCCATCTTCCTGAACATCCTCCACACCTTACTCAGGTTCGTACCCCTCCCAATAGTTGAGCAAAACTCCCGCCACGCTTCCCTCTTTGCCCTCTTAACCACGGGACCACCCGCTATCTCCCCCCACCCTTACCTACTGGCACAGCCACCTCAGCCGCCCTTATCATACATGCCATCACCACCTCTGCACACTCATCAACCGACCCATCCACCCGAATATCCTTGCCCACTCCCTCACAGATACACTGATACCTCTTCCAATCCGCCTTATCAAAACGCCACCGTCTTCCACATGCTCTATCCTGCCTAACCACCCCACCCTCCACTCTGCACACTATCGGATAATGGTCGCTCCCTACCGTCGACTCCCCACACACCTTCCATGCACACCGTCCTACCAGCGAAGCAGACACTAACGTCAAATCCAAACATGACATTCGCCCCGTAACCACATCAATCCGGGTCCCCCTCCCATCATTCATACACACCAACCCATTAGTCTCCATAAATTCTTCCACCACCTTGCCATTAGTGGAGGTCTGTACACTTCCCCACAGCTCATTATGGGCATTAAAATCACCACACCACACAACCTTACCACCCCCACACACTCTCTCTATACCCAGCAGCTCTTCTAACACCAATGGTTTACATGGGTTGTAATAACTAATCACACAGACATTACCCCCTCTCACATCAACCACCACCCCTACACATTCCTCGCCTCGCACGCTAACGTGCCTATATGCCACCCCTAGCTTAACAAATGTGACACAACCCCCACCTACACCACCCACCCTGTCACACCTCAGAGCCACAAACCCAGGGACCACAAAATCTAACTCAGGGACAAGTCACGACTCCTGTACACACACTACATCTGGCACTTCCTCCAGTTTATATATAAACTCCTGCCCATTTGCCACAAGACTCCTGGAATTCCACTGCAGGATCACCAACCCCATACTATCCAGGCCGACCCTCCTCCCCCGCTAGGCCCGGCCGACTCATCCTCTCATGCACCATAGCCCCAGTGACATCTGTGATGCCCAGTATCTCCCTAGCCGCATGCACCACCACATCAATGCGTGCCGACCTCCCCATAACTTGTGCCCCTACATTCAGTATGTTACTAATAAAGCCAAAACATCCAACCTGTTCACCACCAGCGAATCCTCTCCCACCCCACACTCATGCGCACACAGTTTCCTCACCTCCCCCTCCTGTCTCACCTCCACCTCTCCCACACCACCTCCCCCTTGTCTATCCAGTTCCTCCCCCCCCCTCATCTCTCTGCTCCCCCACTCGCCTAGCAGCTTCTGCATAACTAATCTTATTCTGGACCCTATACTTCTGTACCTCTGCCGCCCTCATCTGTACTTTACACCCCCCAAACGCTGCACTGTGGTCGCCCCCGCAATTACAGCACTTTATCCTGTCTAATTCCCCACACTTCCCATACGCATGTGGCCCACCACACCTAGCACACCGCATTTTCGCCCTACATACACTTGCTACGTGCCCCATACGTTGACAATTGAAACATCTCAACGGAGGCGGGACAAACTCCCGCACATAAAAACTAATAAACCCTAGAAACACCCTCTCCGGCAATGCCTGCTCAAACTCCAGCAACACCGTACTGCTTTCCTCTTCCTCTTTCCTATCCTTCCTATTCATTCTCCTAGCGTCAACCACCATCCCTCCCGTCACCTCCCTCCTAAATTCGTCCATAGTAACCTCCACCGGCACCCCTGTAATCACCCCCCTGACCCGTGCACCGCTACCCGGCACAAAGCACTTCACCGCCCCCCCCACCCAGCGTCACCAACTTCAACACTTTTCCAGCTTGCTGCCCATCCCTAGCAAATATCAGCACCCTACCTCCCGCCATACACCTAGCATCCTTCACCTAACCTATCTCAGCCTTAATGGCCTTGGTGAGTCCTATAGGGTTCATCAGTTTCCTGTTGGGTTCAGTAAACACCACCATAACCTTATGCTCCCCCTCTTCACCCTGCTGTCCACTATCTCCCCCCCCTCCCCCGCCGCCCGCCACCGTCTTCCTAACCCCGTCGTCCGCCACCCCTCGACCCTTTCTCTTATTCTTCCTCCCCACCACCTTATACTGCCCTTGCTGACTTACCTCTACTCCCTCCATCTCGCTCCCATCTAAACTCCCAGCCATGCCAGCCCCAGTCACGATACAGCTGTGCAAATCCTCCAGCAACTGTCCCCCAGCCTTCACCACTTGTCTTCCGCTAGTAGACACCCGCTGCCGACCTGGCTTCGGGCATATTCAACCCTCCACCGCTTTCTCTCCACCCTCCCGACGCGTTTGCCTTCTCGTCCGACCCTTCATACAACACAAAACCAACAAACAAGCAAACTAGCACGCAAAGTAGGTTCCACCGTTCGCGCCGTTCAATCAGTCGACCGTCTCTATCCGCATACGTCACCCAAAAAGCGGGGCTCGTCCTCGGTGCTTTATTTAGCTTTCATTGAGGCAACTTAACTGCTGTTAAAATGTCCCGAAGCATTGAAGCTGTTAGGGGAAGACCGTCCACGTTTGCAAAGCGTCTTAACAGGCATGCAAGCTAAATACAGGTGAGTGCCATTTCTGTTCATTACAAAATAAAGTCTAATGGTTGTTGGAAAATTCTGCTAGGAAACTGAAAAATGTTGACAGCTACTCTGCAGTTACATTACTGTACAAAGCTACGATAACTAGCTAGCTACGTCTAGTTAGTTAACTACTGTATAGACCAGTGGTGGGCCGTCAGGGCCTGCAAAGCCTTCTCTGCAGGCCCAAAGATAGTCAGAATATATTTTTAACATATATTATTCTTGAATATATTTTTTCATTAACAATATATATATATTTTACAAAGTTCATTTAAATTATTCTAAGGTAATTTCATTGCTACAATACGCTCTTTTCAGTTGCCTTGCTTTCAGCGCAGCTCATATAAATGAAAGCTTTTGTCAATTTTTTCATCTGTGTTGTCTCCTGGTAGATTAGGGATTTCAGAATTCCGAGTGGATACCGTCTGCTGTTGAAGCCCATCAGGACTATGTTATTGATTGTCATATTTTTAACCAATCAGATTTTGACTTTACCATGTTGGGTGTGTTCTTTGACCAAGTAAAGCGTTTCTGCCGGCCTAGCCTTACGTCAGCATCGTTTTTGTTGCAGATAGGAGTGGTAGTTCAACAAAAAATGTAAAAAAGGTTCGCCATCCGAACAAGACCTAGCTTAGCTTACACCCTTTTCCGATTTCTTTAAACTTTTAATGTTTAGATTTTTTACTTTTAGCAGAATGGCAGATGGAGGAGAAGAAGTAGCTTTGGTGGCGAATATAGCACTGGGCAAGATCTTTTATTGGAACTTAACGCACAGATGTGCTGTACAACTACGTCATAGAAGTCGTTTTAAAAGAGAAAGGAGGACGGACTTCGTTTTCAAATAATGAGCAGCTTTGGTGAGTTTGATGGATTTTTATATATTTTTACTAGCAGGGCCTTAGGGATGGGCGATACCAGTACTTGGTATCGGCCCTATACTGGGCATAAGTACTCGTAATTGTACTTGTGTTAAAGGCCCGATACTCCAAGGAGATACTTCCTCCACATTTAAGAGCGTTATGTGCTTGACAGATTATCCATAGACGGCCATAGTTGTAAATCTGATTCACGTAAATGTTTCAATGGAAATGTTCAGCCCTATGCATACCGGTATATTTCATATTGATGATAACGACAGTCTACTTCGTCATTCAGAGACCATGCTTAAAGCTGTAAAACTGTCTTTACTGCTATTTAAAAAAGAAAGAAACGTGATTTAAATGCGCCTAAAATGCATAATCATTCCAAAGATGGAGCCACACGTTAGCTATTGAAAAAACTATTTTTCTCAGCAGTTGTCCAGTAGAGTTTAAATAGCGAAATGTGATATCGTTTTTCTCATTGCTACTTTCATGTAGCCTAATATTTGTAAAATTATAGGTAAAAAATATTAGAATCCTCAAGGAAATGCACACATTTAAATACAGGAAAGAAGGAAGGGTGCAAGTTATTAGGCTATTCGTTGCATAGTATAACTGCAGAGGAACCCCCCCAATCTAGCCTCTGAAAGCCACCTTCAGGGAGGAAAGATAAATGTCGGTAGTTTGCAAAACCTCTGGGTGAACAAAATAGTGGTATTTCTGTGTTCTGACATACTAACGTTAAGAAATATAACTTAAAAGAAATACGATGTAGCCTATTTATATTTTGTATGATATATACAAAAGCCCTAGAATGTCATTGTGAGGTTATTATAATGTGTTTTAATTTCGGGAAGATATTGAAGGCCTAGGTGTAAAATGCACGGCCCGCCACTGGTATAGACTAACTGTGTGAATAACCAACCTACAATGTTAACTAGCTCTACTATTAGTACTAGTAGGCATGCTTGTCTTCTAGTCAACAGGGATTTGTGTAATGGTGACAAAGATAGGTAAGTATACAGTATACAAGTTTACATTATGCTTTTTTGATGATCATTTCTGATAGTTAATTCAATTGAATATGGGTGTTTGCATTTTGTGTTGTTGAGGATGCAGTGTTGCACTGTTGTGTGTTTTCCTATGAATTTACCATAATGAAGCAAAGCTGTAAGGTTACTAGGACCAAGCTTTCAAATGGAATGTATTAATTGCTAAATGAATGTTATGGTGTCTGCTCCATATAGGCTGGCTAAGAGGACAAGGCTAACAAGGAAACAAAAAGATTGCAGAGCATCACCATCAGCATTCTAATTGACAGGTGTCACCAATACACTCAGCAATGTCTAGCATTCCTACTACTACCTAACACTTATGCCCTACTACCTCCCAGTTCCAGGTGATCTGTGCAAAGCAGAAGTGGTAACCAGACTGAGTGTAGCTCTGCCTCAGGCCTGTACAATACATTGGTAACCAGGCTAAGTGTTGCTCAGCCCCATGCCTTTGTCTTTTCCTGTATTTACTTTAAGGCCCATAATATATTGGCTTATGTTGGAGAAACAATCCACTGGCCTCTGAGACAGGGGAGTGGGAAAGGTGTGTGTTGCCACTGTGCTTAATCTGAAGGTTCTAACCTTTGTTTGTTTCTCCGTGGCAGGAGATGACAGCTGGAACTCTTAGAAATTCCAGCAGAGCAGGACCCTGAGAACAGGAGTGGGTCTCAAACACATTTAGTGCTGGAGCTTACCCTTACTATGGCAGACGAGGTAATGTGAGAGGCACGTGTAAATCCAGAATGTGGTAAATGTACAGTATATGCTAAACTAGTACGTTAGGTCAGTAGTTTTAAAACCTCTCCCCAGGGAACCCCAGCCATCTCAACTGTTTTCTTTTAGCCCTGATCTGGCTCATTTCATTGAAGCAGGTTAGATCTTGATGAGTAGTTGAAAAGTTGATTCAGGTGTTCTAATACACTGTACCCAAATGTAGTGCCCGACCGATTTGAGATTTTTTAATCCGATACCGATTTTGAGTCGGAAAAATTTGCCGATACCTATAAAACTTTTTCTATTACTATGGCTGAATTGAAAAATCTACATTTTCCTCCATGGATTGTGCTTAAAAACAGACTTCAAAGACACTCAAAGCAGGGTACCCGCAGGTCCTTGAAAAGTCTTAAATAGTCTTAATTTCATTTTCCAGAATTTAAGGCCTAAAATTTTCTTACAAAGTCTGAAATCGGATTTTCCAAGAAATTGTGAGAGTCATGCTAATTTTATTATTTTGTATTTTGTTGAAGGAAACCATAAGCGCTTTTCTAAAAAATCTTTTGCTGGAAGATTAATGTACAATAATAGGCTTACCTCAAATCAACTCAGCTAATTTGTTCGTTAGTTAGCTTATCAGCTTTGTCTGTTTCTGAGTGTTATTTAGGATATTTGTATTTGTGTCCTTGCGGTGTTGTTTACTGAAACTAATGTTTTAGTGATCAGTATTAGATTAATGTAAATTTCCACAGTCTCGTTTTGTTGCATTTAGCGCAGGTGTATTATGCGATTCATATTATTTTTAAACAATTCCTTTTAGCAACTTGAGAGCCAGGATTCTTGCTGGTCGTGATTCTACTGCAGACTTAATTATGCACAGTCTATCATGCACACCTAAAAATGCTGCAGGCAAAATAGAAAATAAGATACATTTAGAAGTGTTCCTTTACCTAATATAATTAAAATAAATAACTTATTTGCAAATATAATAATAGACATTGCTTTCTAATCAAATTTAAACATTCAAATGAAGTATTGCGCTGGTCACCCTCAGAGTAACCACTCAATGTTTGATATCCAAACAATTACCAATATGTACCATTTCATTAAATAAATCCGGTTGGTATTGGCGCGCATAATAATATGACAGTGCGTACTGCTGCTTATCATAGGCTAGCTTGTGCACAGGCTGGCAGCTTGCTGGCTCGTCATTGAAATGATTTGCATACTTTGCCAAAATCGGTCATATACCTTCTCATAATAGGTTTCTCCTGACTGGAGAAACCATATTAATTTGACAACACACAACAAAGAAGAAACTTATCTCAACAACCTTTCGGTTAATGGTTTCGCCCCAAAACTACGGTGCTCTCTGTTATTCCTAGGTTTATATTCATTATAATGGCGTGCTACCAGTCCCAGAGAGTTAACATTAGTTACATAGCTAGATAAAGTAGATGTCATGGAAATAGTGAAATGCAGGTGTTGACATTCTTTATGCCAGAGCTGGAGTAGTAAATACGGCAGGCTTTTTATTAAAAATGCATATTTAGAAACAATTTGACTTCAGTAGCTAGCTACGGTACAGTAGTTAATACTCAGTAACTAAATATGGCCATAGCGTCTCTCTATCTTATAACCCCAAAAGCCTTTTTATGCAATGTAAAATGTTGTGTACATTTTGTGTGACTCTTACACCGGAAAGCTGGTTTTCAACTCACCTTTATAAGCAGCTTGTTATGAGCAGCTCTTCCAGCCCCACTGTTTTAATCTTTTTAAGATAATGTCTTCTTGTAATGCTCAAACATATATATTCGGTGAAAGAGCGCCCTCTTCTGGACAAATAAGGGAACAAAAAAATATTGCAAACAAATATATCAGTCGTTATCAGTGGAAATATCACCGATACGAATATATCTGTAAACTGCTAATATTTACCAATAATATCGGTCAATCAATATATCCGTTGGGCTCTACCTAAATGTAAACTATATTTACTTCACATTTGACACATTTATTAGACTTTTATCCTGAGAGACATCAAGGTGCAATTAGGGTAGTGTGACATATACAAGGACACAAAGACAACGTTTTATCTAGCACATTTTCAGCTGTTCTTTGGCTACTGGTCTATCAATGTAGGATTTTTGCTAAAACTCGTTTAAAAAGCTCTAATAAATGTTGCTCTACCTTCCTACAGTAGGTCCAGATGGACCCTGCAATGTAGCTGACTGAATGTATTTGTCTCCCCAGTGCCAGAGATCTACATTTCTAACCCACACACCCCTTCTACATAGCCAGAACATGTCATTGGTTCCTTGTCATCAGAACCAACTGTAAATGCTTACCAACCATCAAAGCCCACAGTGAACACGTCCCTGACGTCAGAAACATAAATTGACTATAGTAGGTCAGTGGTCAAAACACAGGTTCCATCACAATACTTGAAACATGCATCCTACCTATTTGTTTTACTAAAGTGCTTTGAAATGGATTAAATGCTTGTTCCAAAGAACATATTTCAACTTGTTAAGATGACAATTTATGACAGAATTGGTCAAACCTACATTGTGTTTAGTGACTTAATGTCTTTCATTTCAACAAATCCACTGGTCTTATATACACATAAGATCAGCGGCGGCAGCTGGCCGGGGGAGACAGGGCTAAATCACCCCCGAGAATAAGCATAGAACCCCCTTTAACCCTTCAAGGTCTAAAAGGCTTTAGGTCCGCCTGGCATATAGTTGACTTTTTAGCCTCTAGAAAGGTCATACTTTGACCTACAGTGAAGTGCCTTGTGGTCCTGGACTCAGCAGACCCATGGCTACAACATGGATGAATGAAATCCAACATCCTGGGTCATTGAATTTGATGTTTTATTAAATATTTCTCCCAAA
>JACXGM010026967.1:0-14676 GCA_016801145.1 Umbra pygmaea
GTGTGTGTGTGTGTGTGTGTGTGTGTGTGTGTGTGTGTGCATGCAAACGTGTGTGTGTGTGTGTGCGTGCGTGCGTGTGTGCGTGTGTGTGTCTGCATGCATATATGCAGGCATACTGTATGTGAGTGTGTATGTGTGTGTAGTTTCAATTTGTGTACGTGTGTGTTTTAGTTTGTAAATCATTTAATGTATTCTCTCTTTGTGAAGATGTTTGACCCACAAATAAAAATGTAAAAGTGAAACCAAACAATGACTATTATTTAGCAGTAATGAGGTTTAATTTAGTTAAGATGTCTACTTTTTGTTTAGTGAAAAGTGAATATACACCATCTGAAAACAAAGAAATCGTGGCTAGATTTTTTTCGCTGCCCTACTTAAAAACATGTAACGTATTGGTCCTTGTTAGTGAACTGCCCACCTGAGACTTCTGGTTGAGTTGGTTAGTCTACAGTTCTTGTTTATTTCTCACTGTTGCTGAACAGTAGCATTTCCTGCCTATGTGACTGTGAATTTCCTGTTTTACTTAGTCACGTCACCACACCCACTGAAAATAATGCCCTGACTGACTGACAAACCAATTCTCACAGGGACATGAGAAGAAGCAAACACACAAGCATGAACATGCACCCCCTCCCCCATCCACACATGTGTTCTCATACACATATACACAAGTGCATGTATGACTAACTGGCATGAATGTGTACACTCATGTGTACACACAACTGCATGCACACACACCAACACAAACACTGATGTGCGCAAGAACCTATGTATCCCGTACAACACTCTGGTAACTTAAATAATGACAGTCAAAAAGAACACTGTTTTTTTGCCCGTATATGGTCCTGTATGCTGTTTGTTTTCCGTGCCGATGCTTGAATGTGTGTAATTAAAAGCAGAGTTAACGAGATGTGGAGATTCTGAGAGGATGCTGCACGCAAGTCATTCAGACTCACCCCCCTGCTCAAGCAATCATGTCTGTAGCTTTCCCTGCGGACTGTCTATGCCTCTTACACACCCCAACCAATTAACTTATATCAGAGAGCAATTTGTTTATCTATCGTTGGGTATTTGCAACATGTCCCTATGTTCCTATCACCTCATCTTAACCCCTCCCTCTATCACTCCATCTTTTCCTATCCCGTTCTCTAAATTTTTTTGCTCACTTTCCTTCCTCTCACCCCAACACCCTGTCTCTATCTTACTCTCTCTACATCTTAACTAGACCCCTCTTCAAACCTCTTTCACCTTTGAACTTACACTCGCAGAGAAGGTGAGTGTATTGGTTTTTCTCATGATATTTACGTAAGACATCTCCTTATTGTTAAGGTGTGGTTTAGAAAGGGAGCTAAAAGAAAAAATGCCACTATCCTTACACATTGGGTGTTCCACATAGCTAAATTGGTTGAGCATGACTGCTTGTAATGTCAGGGTTGCGGGTTTGATTCCCACAGGGGGCCAGTATGAAAATATATGCACCCGCTACTGTAAGCCTCAGATAAGGGTGGCTGCTGAAATATGTTGTTTACTACCACAAGTCCCTCTCATGGGGAATTTTAACATTGACCTCTGGCTCACCTTCCACCACACTCATCAAAATATATATTTATTTTTTTATCTTGCACTTTTTTCTCTTTCATTATCTCTCTTTACCCCCCCCCCCACCCCTTATTCTCTTTCTCTCTCTGGGTGGTTTTTGTTGGCTTCCTGTCACAGAGGAAGTGCCTCACCCCGCTGGCTGCCTCCCCATTGGCCCTGACTCAAAGGAACACTGATTTGGGGGGGTGTGGAGGGCA
Organism: Umbra pygmaea; assembly: GCA_016801145.1. NCBI lineage: Eukaryota > Metazoa > Chordata > Actinopteri > Esociformes > Umbridae > Umbra > Umbra pygmaea. The sequence continues at coordinate 1,797 of JACXGM010026967.1, forward strand.
GGTCTGGGAGATAGATAGAGGGGCGCAGGAGAGGGATAGAGGGAGACAGGCACAGGACAGGGCAGAGGGCATGCAGGAAGATGAGTGCCATGCTAAAAATAAAAGGGGCAAAGGAGAACTACGCTCAACAGAACAGCAAGGAAATGGATTTGAAGGCACAAGAGGTAAGTCGAGCCCCAAAGAAGAGTCAGGAAATTGCTGTAGAGGCTTTAGAAAGCAACTGAACCCGAGGGAGACAAGAGTTAATGGAAGAGAGGAAGAGAGACAAGCTGCTGGCAGGAGACCTGGGATATTTCTGTTTATATTTACAGTCTACAACAGAACCATTGCAGAAACATTTTTTTAAATGTTCTCTTTGTTTGAATGTGTTGTACTTTTGTTTATGCACTTTTGTTTGTACGTATAACCTGCAGGTGGTCCATTTTTTTTAATCCTTCCGGTTGTGCTCATTGTCCTCATTATTCCTTCCAACCTGCCTGTCCTACATTCAACTACTGCCCTTTTTATTTTCTCATGCCCACTCTCACTTTCTTTTCCCCTTTCGCTCTCTTTAGCTCTTCCTGTCTTTCTCTGTCCTTTTTCTCTTTTCTTTCCACTCTGTTCTTCATTTTTTATTATTATTTATGTATTTTATTGATCTCTTGTCACCTTTTGATATTAATAGTTTGTCCTTGTGTGATAAGCTGTACTGGGTTTCTTTTTTAAATGAACTCCTCATTATGTGCTTCCTTTCTCTTTCTCAATCCCTCTTACTCAGACATTCTTTGGTAGCAGCGTCCCAAGACCAGCTTCAGTTGGAAGACCTGTCATAATATTGTTTATTTGATATTATTTAACAAGAGCAAAAGTTCAGTTAATTACGAGTTAATATAATGATATTTTCCTCTGACGCACTGAATTGACAATTGTGATCCTTCAACTATCCTACTCACCCCTTTACCCCCACCCCGCTCATTACGATTTCTCCCAATCCTTGTACCAGTGTCTGATTGTGAGATGACGCTGGACAGGGTTTGGGGGGGGCCGTGCTGAGGATTCCGCGACGAGTGCATGCGTGTGGGTGGAAAGAATATTTAATAGGACTCTTGAACCACCACCATTAGCACCATCTTTAATAGCAAACGATTCATGCTTTTAGTCACCATTTGTTATATATTTATTTCCCCCGAGATTAAATGCCGTTACTGTCGCCTATATTTGTGAGTTTGTTAAATATGTACAGTCTGTAAAGACCACTAATAAATAGTAGGTTATTATGAAAATATGTGTTGCGTTTGTTGTAATATTTTGTTTCTTCGTACTGTACCTTAAATTACATGAACTCATTTCTCAAAAATATTTTGGAGGTATCGCTTTAAGAGAGCAGACATGCGCTGAGGTTACACTGGTGCTGCAACAGCACGTTAATGGGTACAGCGAATTGAGCGAAACTGTCTGGGACTGAGAGTGAAGGTGGACCTTTGAATATCATTCAGACGAGATTAGTCGACTTGAATGAAATCCACGAAAGTATATACTGTACCAACATGACTTTAGCTACTTTAGTTGGCACATAAGAAATGATCTGCTAGAAGGCTGACACTCACTGTCGGGAAATGACAACATTTTGTGATATATCCGTAAGGATATATAAGATATAGTTTTGTATGTAACAACTTTACCAGAGGTTTACTAGAATAGCTAGCTAGTTGTAACTGTTAGCATGCTCCATCTGATGAGGTGCTGACTGAAGTGGAGACCAGCATTGGAACTGTATAACTTTAAATGTTATGTTATTTTATTTTATAGCTATATATATATTTATAAAAGAGTTGCGTCCTAATCAGGAATCGCTATCTAATTTTACTCCTTCGGGTTGGCCTTGAGGAGTTCACAAACACTCCAGGTATGTATTATTTGAGTATCGCTCGGTGTCCAGCTGTGGAAACATGGTTTTGACAATGTAGCATAAGATATTTCAATATCAGATCTTATTTAGAAATGATCCGATTTGGTAAAAAATTATTCTTTGACGAAAAATGATATGAACCTGAACATATTTTGCATTCATTAACCTGTTCAAGGAGGGGCTGTTGAAAAATGTTTTGATACGATTTTAATTGCATGACATAACCTGTTAGAACGAGGTTATTGGAGTAGAGACATTAAAACGTACAGTAATTCGCGATTATCGACACAAACCACATGTTGCATTTATTACAAGTTGCCGACTAAAGAAATGGGAAGTTTTGAATAAAATAATTTAGTTAATGTGTGTTTGTAAACTGGAAAATGGAGAGCTAAGTATGAAACCAGTTGTATGTTAGACTGAGACATGCAATTAGGCTGTTTTGCCACGACATGACTAAAACCACTTGTAAACACTGAACATTAGCAACACTGCGGACAATTTCCCAACTTCCCACAGCATAATACACTGATGACGAAAATGTCATGTTTTTTTAAACCTTGTCTGGTCAGACCATTTAAAGCTTGTGTTTTGCTTAACAGGTGAAAACAACGTTTTGATACATTTGGTCGTAATTTACTAAGACGTATAGCTGATTGTATTGCTGCTCCCATTTGTAATATCTAAAGTCTAGAGAAAAGTGTAAATAGAGTGGACTAAATAAAATGCAAAAAACAAACAAAATAATTAATAATGAGATTATGATTTACAGTGCAGGTTCTGGTATTTTAGACCAGTGGTTCCCAAACCTCTCCCCGGGGCCCCCCAGCCAGGCCATGTTTTCATTTTCACCCTGAAATGACACAACTGATTAAATCAGTCAACTACACATTACACCTTTGACTAATTGAATCAGGTGTGCCATTTCAGGGTTTAAACAAAAACCCGCCTGTCTGGGGGTCCCTGAGGAGAGGTTTGGGAACCACTGTTTTAGATCATTGCCTCTTGCGGTGAAAAAAAAGTGCTATGTAAGGCTGGGTTCTTCCCTATTTGCCAAAGGCTACATGTTCAATACAGATAGTGAAATAATGCAAGAGAATAAGCTGAGTGCACTAAACAGCAAAGCATTTGCTGTATATTATTTCATTCTCTGTTTTGATGATTAACAATGAATTTCTCGGCCTAATAAACAATAAATTTCAGGAAGTATTTTTGAAGAGAGAGGGATCACAAAACAATTGCAAGTGAGGTAAAGTTATGGCAAAGGTACTTTATTGTCACATAGCCTACACATACATGTAGCGAAATTCATTCTCTGCATTTAAACCATCCCTCAAGGGAGCAGTGGGCAGCCATTTACAGTGCCCAGGGACCAACTCTAGATCTAAGCCAGTGCTTTCGTCAAGGTCACTGACTGGAGAACCTAACCTGCGTGCTTGTTTATGGTGGGGGAAACCTGAGCACCTGGAGAAAACCCATGCAGACACAGGGAGAACATGCAAACTCCACAAAGAAAGGGGTTTCAACCCAGCAAGAGGTTTCTTGCTGTGAGATGTATGTCATAGCGAGTTGTGTCGGTTTTATCACAAACAAATTTATTTACAAAAGCTATAAAGAAAAATAGTAGACTATAATTATAATAAAAGCAACACGTGTTTGCCTATTGAAATAACACAAGTCAAAATGATTACTTTTATTCTTATTTTACTTTTGCTAAAAAAATTAATTCAAATCCTCAATTTGATCCTGCACCTTTCAACTGCATCCTTACATTGTGACAGCTATAGCATTTTTTAAAAGATCATTATAACATTTGCCACTTTTTAAAAAGTTTTATAATGTGCATTAGTACGGTGCAATATTTCTGCCAATTCACCTCTCAAACCGCACAGAGCATATGCCACATCCATGGATAAAAATGACAATAACATCCTCTGTCGTATGTTTGGACAGGTTGTTCTGACGACGTGCAAATCCAGATATCGCCCAGGTGTAGTGCTATGGATTCAAATTCTCTGCCATATATTGGAGCGTTACCTATTTAATAGAATACAAATAGAATCCATACGTAAGCTGGATTCACACCAGGTCCGGCAAACTGGTTGCATTGCGGCGGAAGTCCATTTATTTCAATAGGAAGCAATGCGCACCGCTGCGGCAAATCTACCAGAACTGGCAAAATGTGGATGCGGTGCTGCAAGTAATCCAACTTTTGCTGTGCTTTGCCGTACAGTGCCAGAACCGGAAGTTGATTTACCTCTGAGAAAGAGCTAATATGTCACTTTCATCTATGGGTGAGTGAGATTGCAAGACAAGCTTTTACAGCTCAGTAGATAGTTTTCGTATTGTCAATTAATACTTAACTGAAAAACAGCTTCTGTCAGTTGCCTTGCTGGAGAAGGTCAGTTGTATGCAATGTTGCCCACCATCTCGTAGATGCGGAAGATTGATTATGATGTTGATTGCAGTGTACAAGTGTGTCTGCATTACGATGCCGTACAGGGATTTTTTGCCGTGTCTCGTGTGAATCCAGCTTTAGGGCTGATTTATGACACTTTGCTGTGCCGCAAAAGGGATTTTGAATGACGACATAGGCAAGGACCAATCACTGCATAGATGTACTTAGGGCCTAATTAAGAATATTCTCAGATAAATTCACATTTAATGGTGACATTCCTAAGAGGAGTTGACATTCAAAACACATTTGACAATAAAGAAGTTTCAAGAGAATCCATTATGATACACACACTGTAAATTATAGATCAAAAAAGTTTTCCAACATGTTTTCCACTATTTTTGAATGACAAATTTCAAACCGGTATGCTGTTAACCTACTTGCCTATATATAGCCTATATAGAGTTAATGATGTAATCATAGCCACCATGGATTCCAAAAGAAAACTGAACTGGATGGAAGAAGAAACACAACTGCTTGCTGAGTGTAGAATGTGAAATCTGCACTTCCACTGGCCAAACCCTCTCTCCACCACACTTCTTGTGATACAATGTGCCATGTGAAGGGATACGACATTGAAGCCTTACTTATTGGCTATATTAGGATACAGTGTTCTATTAATAAACTATGAAATAATTCTGTATAAATAGCTTACAAAATAGGCTACCTGTTGTAGTTCATTTGGGCTTCTGTCAGTGGCATTAGGAAAGAAGTGAGCAGCCACCAGCGTAAAGGGTATCCTTTATCTTTTACTAGATGACACTCCGGCGGCAGAAAGTGCCTTTCAAACAGCTGCTTCAGGTCACTTTCATTCAATATCCGCACGTCATGGGTAGACCCAGGCCATTTGGGTACCACATCCAAAATGTTGTAGTCTGCATTAAACTTAAGTTGTGTGTTGATGCTTTTGTACCTCTTCCTGTTCACGTAAACATTCTCGTTGACACTGGGAGCAATTATCTTATTGAGTGCCATCCATTGTGCCTACTACTATTGGGAAGCCGGCTATTTGCATGAATTGTGTTTGCTACTGTTGGATTATGCTGGGTGTTGTTGGGAATTCAATGAAACACGTGACAATCTGTGGAGCTGTAAGTGTCAACATTTTTTCCATGACAATTCAGCTTATTGATGATTGTGATGGGCCAAATCATCAGCATTGCATTGCTGCATTTTTCCTGTTACAAGGAAATGAAGCATCATCACCATCTTCAATTCATCTGAAAATGCATTGCTGCGTAAAGTCATGAATTGATGTCCTTCACTCAATCGCTGACAAAGATGATGCCTGCTTTGTCCAAACAATACTGTTAAATTAAATGTGCGTTGTAAAACAATTCAAAAACATTTTTCCTTTCCTAAAAGATTTGAGCACGTCTCTGTCTCCTCAGTGCCATCACAAGCCCCTACTGGCAACTCCTAACCACTTGAGACCTCTCGAGCTGTCTTAAATAACTGGGAGAGTAAGAGTGATTCTTAGCTTTAAGAAATTTGATAACTTGCTTTTATACTTAAGTTTGAGAGTAGGAGTACATTTTGTGATTTCTCAGCACTTAAGACTTACCACTTAAATGGCACTTTGAGAAGCTTGAAAAATACGGGCCTTGGCCAAGATAAAAGTGCAAAGGTGCAAGATTACATATTTACATATGAATTACACGAGAAAATTTTAAATATAAACAAAAATACAGGGTGCATATATTCAGAGTAAACAATGGGATTATATGTACAATTAGTGCAAATGATGTCTGTATTAGAGAGGTAGATTAATTGGTAGGTAAAGTGGCATGGCAATAACACTGGAATATTTAACACTTGAGCCTAACTGTGCAAATGAAAATTGTGCAAATGACAGTTGTATAATACATCTACGATGCCAACATACACCCATTTCTAATGGATGAAGCCTTGGCCTGGAAGAGAGGTCATCAGGTGGTCCCCAACTTTCACTGTGTGTTTCGACCCTTAACCACAACACCCTCCAGTTGGCAGGTCAGCAGTGACTGGCCAGGTCACTGCCCCTCTCCTCCAGGCTTCCAGCTTGTGCCCTCTCTCTTATGCCAGAGCCAACAGGAGGCTCTCTCTGACGCTTCCCCCAGCTTACGAACGGCTGCTTTCCTCAAGTGGCCTCTCAACCCGACCTTTGTCATTCCACACAGATTGAGCTGGGAATCCTCGACATCCGACTTTCGCTGTGAACAGCCATGTTGTCCACCCCTTGTCCCGGCAGTCCTGGACAAGTTGCTGGTATTTTGCTTTTTTTCTTTCTGCTGCTTCCTCACATCCCTCCTCCCATGGCACTGTCAACTCCACCAGGATGATCTTCTTGCCCTCTGGAGACCACATGATGATGTCGGGCCTTAAAGTTGTAAACAATACCACCTCGGGGAAGTGGAGTTTCCTCCCAAGATCAACCTCCAATTCCCATCCCCGGGCTGACTGCAGGAGGTTCTGCCTGGCTTGGCTGTGGATGACAGGTCTTTGGCCCTCTTTCACAAAGGCGATGGTGCTCAGCAATGGTCTTGCTTTGGCTGGTTGTTTCTTCCTCCTTTCTTGCTCCAGAATGTCTGCTAGCACTGCCAATACCTTGTCATGGCACCACCTGTATCTTCCCTGAGTCAATGCAATCTTACATCCTGACAGAATGTGTGCCATTGTTCCTTTCCCACCACACAACCTACACAGTGGGTCCTCCCTCATCCCCCACCTGTGCAAATTGACTGGGGTTGGTAAGGTGTCATACACTGCTCGGAGTAGAAAGGATATACGGAAGGGCTCCAACCGCCACAGTTCACTCCATGTCATTGTCCAAGGTGGGAGGTTCCACCTTGTCCATGCACCTTGGGTTGCAAGCTCGATGGATTTTGCTCTTCTCCCCTCCTCCTCAAGGTTTCGGACTTCATCCTGGACCATGGTTCTCTTCTCCTTAGGGGTGGACTTGGACCACTGCTGGAAATGTGCTGTTCCAAGGCCCTGTCCTCCAGTGCAAGGATTTTCGATGATGTCTTTGGTCATGAGAGAACATTCTGCCTGCTTAATTGCCGTGCTATTAACATATAATAAATAAGATACTAAATTAGATACTGTGCAGATAAGTGCATGCAAATGCACCATGTGGCAAAACTAAGTCACTGGGTCAAAAATGGGTAGATGTATTGTACAAGTGAGAGGGGAGGGTCAGCATGTGTAGTGATCGAATATAAGCTCTGACAATCATGATTTAACCTGTTAAGGATCCAGCCCTGAAACTTAATTTCCACCTAAAAAACATACCCAAATCTAACCTCTTGTTATATTGGACCTGAAGTAAGGAGATACATATGCTTGATATTTTTTTAAAAGAAAGACTGAAATTTGTGGATATGTAAAAATAATTTAGAATAAGTGTACATGGTGAATCTTGCACAAGATGAAAGAAAATACATATGTTTTTTTCTATATCATTTTTCAAATGCAAATAAAAAGACATTCAGATTCTCACCATGTCCGCCAAGGGAGGACAACATATGTCAAAAATATTAGAATGAGATTCAACAGCCAATGCGCTATTGCTATTTTGTAAGAGGACCCCAAGTGTCTTTCATGATTGGGCCCAAATGTGCCCAAATGTGCCCAAATGTACCCAAGTGTCCAAATTAATAATTTACATATAAATAACTATAAAAAATATGTTATGGTTACAAAAAAGTTTATATTCTTACTAAACAAATTCATACAAATGGCATGTTATAGTTACAAAAAAGTTCTTATTTTTACAAAACACACCTATTCATACAAATGGCCAAGTTAGCAGCTAACAATGGCCTAGTGTCTACTTAGAACTAAAGTTTCATATAATGACATGTTAGTTTCTTTGATTTGTGCACTTACAATAATAAATAAATGAATATAGCCGCAAGCAGCGATTTGCGGGTTCAAACCATTTTTCTCAATAGCGACTTCAAAGTAATTTCACACATGTGGTTCAACAATGTTATAAAACATATATTCTGCAAGTTTTGCAACGATTGGACAAACTTTTATGATCTATAGTAGGGCTGGGCGGTATGACCAAAAATGTATATCACGGTATTTGTCAAAAGTCTACCGGTTTCACGGTATATGACAGTATTTTCTTTTCATGCATAATCAAGTGTTCCTAGCATTTTCTACAGTTTGAGAGAGGAATTATTGCAGTAGATTGACTTAGGATGGTCTATTTTACTGTCATGATGAGTGAATATTGTAGAATAATTCCACACTAGTAGCTTACTGTATTTAAGTGAATATACTTCGTTTGATTTGCACGTTTTTACAAACGGTTTGGAGGCGCGCTTTATAGAAAGTTTTTTACGTACGATAACTGCAGTTATTTTTGTTCTGTACTGTTTTTTTAGATCAGCTTAGTCTAAAGTGGGATTCAAAATAAATTGTATTCTATATATTATATCCTATGGAATGGCACATATTGTATATTCTCTTCAGAGTTTCTCTCTTAACTCATCAGATCCTAATTTAAAACATACAGAAGAGAGAAAGGATATATACTTTTTAGAAATTTCCCTTTAAAACATAGATTTTTGGAAACTATACCATCTAACACAAGTCGCAGAGTATAACACTTTTACGAGCGGACAGTAATCATAGACACCTCATACAGAATATACCAGTTGGCCAAATCCTTAGACTTACAACATAAATGCAGTTATGAATGCTAAAGTGTTTAATTATCCGAAAACCGGGAACGAACACAATATTCATAATTTTATTAATTGTAGCATGGTTTTCACCCGCCCATTATATTATTCTTACGATGAAAGAGTTGCTATATGCACAGCAGACTTTGTTTTGACTGTAGAATATACATGTAGCTGTTTTAGAGACAAGATAATCATTTAAACTACAGTCGCTTCATAGACGCCCTTTAAATTTAATTATTATAGAGACCATCGGAATTCGAACAGTAACTAACAAACTATCGGTTGTATTCTTTCACTGAAGACAGAAAGCACAACTTCAGTATCCATTCTCCACTAGAAATTAAATTGTTTAAAACTTTAGAGACAAAACTTTCTTCATATGCCAGTTTCTGCTGACAAGGAAGATGAATGTTGACCATGATTTTGGCTTGTTGGGGGGCGTTCCTCCTGCCGTATTCTACAGTACACTCGCGTTCTTTCCGGGGCATTCCTCCTACCATGCCCTACCGTATTCTACAGTAGCTACTGTAGATGGCACCCAGATTGACATAAAAGCCCACCCAAATAGTAGGCTATATGAATTAAACAGCATTCCAGGTTGAAGTACAATGTATTAACCATTGTTGCTCAGCACAGCGTTCAGGACGTTGTCTATTCAAATACACCGGTATGGCGGTATATAAAAAATTAATATCATGACGAAAATAAATACCGGTATTCGGTGTGAACCGGTATACCGCCCAGCACTAATCTATAGCTTGATTTGTCATTCCTTGTACAGTTATTATGCACTTAAATGGTCAATTTGAATGAGACTTTCAGGACGTGTTTCCGTTACTTATGAGGACATATCCTGAAAGATTTGTTATGATTGGAGAATGAATATGCGAATAATAGTAAAATTTGTGTAATGCCACTCACCTATCTTGTGCTTGTAGTGCCCCCTAGTGGCGTATGAATGAAACTGTCTGGGTATATCTGGGGCAGATTTGTGTTTATTAATGTCCAGAGCCACGCCCTTCTCGAAGACCATTGGTCAATAACTTGAAAAGTAATTGAGATATCAACATGTTTTCTTCAACTCTTATAAGCTTGATCCAATGATGATTCACTGAAAATGTGGTGGCATTTTTTATCCAAATCGCGGACCTTAATGGTCCTTGAGGCTTTTTTGTAGAGCACATTGAGCTGCACCTGTGTGAGATGTTTCAAGTCAATTGGACTTACGGTGTGAGGGGCTTGGCTTTTCAAAGTTTGCATTTATATGCCTTAATTACAGCGCCGATTGGGTTCATATTTCTATGGAAGCATGTGCAAACCATTTCCAGTTATTCCCCCAAGTTTCATGATTCTAGCTCATTCCAGCTCACGGGAATTTCAGCTGGCGTGCCAGACAACAAATAAAAATAACAAAAACAGACAAACACAATAGGGTTCTACATCATGGTTTGAACACTAACAATAATTAATCTAATGTAAAACACAAACCACAGCATTCAAAAATTCATTGTTCAAGTGATTCCTAGCCAATTAAAATAAACAATGAGCAGATTTAACAATGGCCAAATGGTTGTGGATTTTCGATCACAGAGAAATCTAGAATCATACAAAGGTAATAATTACAACATTTAAACAACTGGATAGAATAAGATATAACTTATTTTACTCACTGATCTAAAATTGAATCTTTCCTTTCAAAACTATGGAATCCCAGGACTGCCAAAACTTAGTAAAAGGAAATGAGGATAGTTAAATGTTCATCATTTCCTTTGCCTACTATAAGCCAATAAAGTTAATTTAAAAAAGACATTGTTTTACTTTTTCAATCATCATTTACAAAGTAAATAAAAAATAAATAATTTTACTTTTCCATTGATCATTTAACAGTTGAATAGTTTCTCATTCCTATTTTACATTTCCCATTTACACATTTTACCAATTTCCCATTTTCCTCGCCTCATATTAAAATTAGAAGGGAGTGTCTAAACTGCATGGGCAGTATCTTATACACCATTTGTTAATGATTGTGCACAACAAACACCTAAAGCGTAACTCTTGTCAAAATGCAACCTAAGGTATTTTTTTAAATGTACACTACTTTTCATGAATGACCGAACAACCTCTTGCCATAGGAGATTCCAAGTCACAGTTCAGCTCACGTAGCACAGCGTTCGACGACGTCCTCTGAATGTTTTCTTGCAGATTATGGCCGACACTTTTTTTGAAGAGAAACCATGTCTTCTAGTGTTAGAATAAGCAAATCAAATGGAAACTGCGTGCAGCCAGCCCATCTGTTGTGAGCTACAGTCCTCTTGTCTCAAGCTGCAGCATCAAGTCTGGAGGAAATTGTGATTGCAGAGATGCCATGGTAAATTTGTAGCTAGCATGAAAGGGGATCAATTAAAATCAGTCACATATAATCACGTGTTAGCTTCACATGGTTAATATTAGCCTAGAATAGTGGGTAGAGGTTCACTGCTTTCGTTCCGACAGAACAGTTCCCATTTTTGTATCAACCAAAACTTTTATCCATTCTGTTTTCCTCTAGGCTTTCAGGGAAAAATTACCCATTTAAAAAAAATCTGTTTCACAAGGGTTAACTAGCTATATTGCAGTGCATATCATTTATTAAGAAGTTATATTAAAGGTTTATTGTTCTTTATGGTCTTCCAGTAATTGTTAATCGGTATCGGCCTTGAAAAATCAAAGTTGGTCAATCTCTACTAGTGTTATAAGGTAATTATCAGTTCACACTAAAACTGGGCACATTCGATTAGCATGAAAACATATCCCAGTGAACGGTCGATGTGTTATTAACCCTAGGTTCATTTTGCGCCGGAATTGTCCTCTAACCTTTCCCAGTAGAAACCCATGGCGACTATAGCACGCCAAATTTTTATTTGGCACAAAAATAACATGAAAATGTAAAGTTTAATGTTGTGTTATTAATACGCAAAGGGATGAGTACGCTGAGACCTAAACGCCTCAACACAATCCGTAAGCTAGAAACTTGTTGCTGTTTTTCACTTCATTAGTGAAGATTGCCGGGCCTTTTGGGAAATCTCCCAACGGCCAGTCCAACCCTGATACACTGATAATGTTGTTATCATGACACATGTCAGTGGGTGGGATGTATTATTAGGCAGCAAGTGAACATTGTGTCTTCAAAGTTGATGTGTTGAAAGTGGGAAACTTGGGCAAGTGTACGAATTTGAGCGACTTTGACAAGAGCCAAATTGTGATGACTAGACAACTGGGTCAGAGCATCTACAAAAATGCATCTTTTGCGTGCTGTTCTTGGTTTGCAGTGGTCAGAAAACTTCAAAAGTGGCCCAAGGCAGGAAAAGCAGTGAACCGGTGACAAGGTCATGAGCGTCAAAGGCTCATATATGCACATGGGGAGCGAAGGCTGGCCCGTGTGGTCTGATCCAATAGACGAGCTACAGTAGCTCAAAGTATTGAAAAGGTTCATGCTTAGGGCTGGGCATCGTTCAAAATCTTTTGATCCGCTGCCAATTTCGATACCGCAGTTTCGATACCGGTTCCTTAACGATACTTTTTTCGATACCATATTTTTTTAAATACATTTTAACGTCAACAAAGTACAGTACACCCAAAACATTTATTTTCCACTTAATTGTGTCAGTAAAGCACAAAACAACAATATAATGGCTTCAATTATTTTTACTGACAATAACAACGTTATCCATGCTAAAAGAGGCTATATTGGTAAACTACCTTTAAAAAATAACTCCCTTTATATCGATAGCAGGGCCCTATGAAATCCGTTTTATTTTTGTTCAATTCAGTTTTATTTTTTTTCCAAAAAAATTTCCGTTATTCTTTCCCGTGAATTGG
>JACXGM010026968.1:0-14675 GCA_016801145.1 Umbra pygmaea
TAATACTAGATCATAGAATAGTGTAATACTAGATCATAGAATAGTGTAATACTAGATCATAGAATAGTGTAACACTAAATCATAGAATAGTGTAATATTAGATCATAGAATAGTGTAATACTAGAACATAGAATAGTGTAACACTAGATCATAGAATAGTGTAATATTAGATCATAGAATAGTGTAATACTAGATCATAGAATAGTGTAATACTAGATCATAGAATAGTGTAATACTCGATCATAGAACAGTGTAATACTAGATCATAGAATAGTGTAACACTAAATCATAGAATAGTGTAATACTAGATCATAGAATAGTGTAATACTAGAACATAGAATAGTGTAATACTCGATCATAGAATAGTGTAATATTAGATCATAGAATAGTGTAATACTAGATCATAGAATAGTGTAATACTAGATCATAGAATAGTGTAATACTAGATCATAGAATAGTGTAATACTAGATCATAGAATAGTGTAATACTAGATCATAGAATAGTGTAATACTAAATCATAGAATAGTGTAATACTCGATCATAGAACAGTGTAATACTAGATCATAGAATAGTGTAATACTAGATCAGAGTAGTGCAATACTAGATCGGAGTAGTGTAATACTAGATCAAAGAATAGTGTAATACTAGATCATAGAATAGTGTAATACTAGATCATAGAATAGTGTAACACTAGATCATAGAGTAGTGTAACACTAGATCATAGAGTAGTGTAATACTAGATCAAAGAATAGTGTAATACTAGATCATAGAATAGTGTAATACTAGATCATAGAATAGTGTAACGCTAGATCATAGAGTAGTGTAACACTAGATCATAGAGTAGTGTAATACTAGATCATAGAATAGTGTAATACTAGATCATAGAATAGTGTAATACTCAATCATAGAATAGTGTAATACTAGATCATAGAATAGTGTAACACTAGATCATAGAATAGTGTAATACTAGATCATAGAATAGTGTAATACTAAATCATAGAATAGTATAATACTAGATCATAGAATAGTGTAACACTAGATCATAGAATAGTGTAATACTAGATCATAGAATAGTGTAATACTAAATCATAGAATAGTATAATACTAGATCATAGAATAGTGTAACACTAGATCATAGAATAGTGTAATATTAGATCATAGAATAGTGTAGTACTAGATCAGAGTAGTGTAATACTAGATCATAGAATAGTGTAATACTAGATCATAGAATAGTGTAATACAAGATCAGAGTGGTGTAATATTAGATCAGAGCAGTGTAATACTAGATCAGAGTAGTGTAATGCTAGATCATAGAATAGTGTAATACTAGATCAGAGTGGTGTAATATTAGATCAGAGCAGTGTAATACTAGATCAGAGTAGTGTAATGCTAGATCATAGAATAGTGTAATACTAGATCAGAGTAGTGTAATACTAGATCAGAGTAGTGTAATACTAGATCATAGAATAGTGTAATACTAGATCAGAGTAGTGTAATACTAGATCAGAGTAGTGTAATACTAGATCATAGAATAGTGTAATACTAGATCAGAGTGGTGTAATACTAGATCAGAGTAGTGTAATACTAGATCATAGAATAGTGTAATACTAGATCAGAGTAGTGTAATACTAGATCAGAGTAGTGTAATACTAGATCATAGAATAGTGTAATACTAGATCAGAGTAGTGTAATGTGTAGCATTTATTTTCCATTCTATTGACACTGGATCTGGATGTGCAGCTCACAGGCTACTAGGTTGGTCCACAACATGGCATTGCGGTAAGATTAATTCTAACGGAACACGACGGCACTGATAGGCCTAGATTATGTCTTTCCAGGGCATGGGCGTATTGCCCGCTATACCAAAACCAAGTAACGTACAAGGCCATCAAAAGGTATTGAATAATGTAGGTCCAAATAATAGATGTTCCACAATGACAGCAGACTGCAAATGTGGAGGAACTATGGTTAGAAAATGCTACGCAGTCAGCTACATGAATTAATTTAGATTAATATCGAAACTAACCTCCATTCTATAGTATAATGTATACTCATGGAAGAATCTCTTAAGATAAACTATTAAACCTAAAATTGTGTCTTCTAAACACATATTAAAACAATAACTCTGGATTTGATACAGCAATAGTGGATTAGGCTTTTACTAACACAATTTCAGCTTGACAGAAGCTAGAGTAAATTACCATAACGGGTAAGAGAAATGGTTAAATTATGTCCTGGGGTGCAGTTTGGCTAAGCATGTTACCTTGGAACACTACACAACTGTATGCTTGAGGTATAAATTCATCAGATGTATCTTTATACTCTGTTGACGTTTTACACACAAACTATTGTAGGCGCAAAGCAACTGGGAACTTGTAAAACAGACTGTAAAGCCAATTACAAGGTGGCTGTAATTTGATTTTTCACAAGTGAAATGACGCTAAGCTATGATGCCGCTAACACATTTCTCCTGTTTAATTTACTAATGCTGTTTTTTGGTTAGAGAGTTTAGGTGACTCCCTATTATAGCCTATCCACTGTATTCACTCAAAGTAATTGTACATTAAACTGGGGCCTCAAACCACAACAATGGGTTTTATGGATCTAAAAGGGTGGTAAAATGAATTATACTATTGCTTATGAGAACTACCTACCTCCAAGACCAAATTTTGAAGAGTTCTATTCTTCAATGTATTCTGGAACTTCCAGTCAGAGCATGTTTATTTAGTTTTAGGATGAAAGTCTGCTACCAGTGGGCAGCTACTACAACTTTCTATGGGGTCCCCCTTTTCCACATTGGAACTGTTGACCATTAAAATGTTTTACTTGACTTCTGCCAAGGCGAGAACAATTCCAGCATCATTGTCACACCCTTGGATACCTTTGTTTTATATTAAGCTGTGTGTGTGCCCTAGACTTTTCTTAATGTGGTATGCTAGTGTGTCGTTGCAAAGTAAGTTGCTTGTTCCAGCTATCGTCATGCTTGAAGTTGCACAATTACGTCACTTACTGTATGTTGCATGTGCTTAAATAAAACCTTGCCTAACAGGTAAAACATGATTATTATATAGTTAATATTAGTGTGACTAGCTGTCTACTTAAATAGCTGGCTAGTAAACAAACAAACATGGTTTGATTATTTCAATTTATGCACACCAATTAAATCTGTTGACTTTCCCAAAATATTAACCACGTTTTTGACAAAACCCGTATAGACAGTGAGAAGATATTGTTTACATTTTTAACCCCATCTCATATAAATATATATATACAATGCAGTAGATTGCCACAAAATCTTGCAGAACTTGGAGGGTAGACATGGTAAGCAGGAGCTATTTAGTTAGCAAGGGAGCAAGAAACGTGAATACATTTATTAGCTATCTATTCTAACTTGAAAATGCATTACACAATATATCAGGCCTCTAGGTTCTAAAGCCTGTATATATAGGTGCTGTCAAGCTAAAATGGGTCCCCGTTTTGTACTCTCTTTCTCTGAGAGCTAGGTAACACTTTCTCTCTTTCTTTACTGTGTCTAGATGGTGGGCCCATCCTGCAACCTCACTGGACGTCACTGTGCAGCACTGGGGCAGCTCACTTCAGTTAATTCTGCTGTTTTGTAATGAATTCCTGAGGCATATTTAAAAGTAAAAAAATAAACATACTTATAAATGGAAAAAGAAAACTTTTGCTTCATGGCTAAACGCATGTCCATTAACATAGACCGCCCTGCGAATTTCCCGCTCTGAGTGTGACTGACAGTTCTGCCAAACATATATCCTGAGCTTTAGTAAACCATACATCACACATGTTTGGTAGAGATTCCCTCCCTAAAGCTTAGTAGGAAAATGGCTGCCATAGAGGAGAAAGACACCTCAGTTCCAAAACTCGAATTTAAAGCTACAGTAACTGCTGTAAGATAATGATTCTACTTAGATTTTGCATATAATATAAACAATGTACTTCACTTCGGGACTAAAATAAGGGGGGGCCTAAAAATTGTTTTGCAATCTTGAACATTGTGGTATTTTATTTTCATAGGGATGATGTATAATGTTGTACAGTACATACTGTAGCTTGGCCATTCTTTAATGGTGCAACAAAATCTAATTCCAACAAATGTATGTGTACATTGCAGATAGAAATGTCAACAATAGAGCAGATATCATTCCTACTGTAATTTCTTCTGTTCATGTGACAAATACAATTTGGTTAATCACATCTGCAGTAATAGAGAAAGGATAGGGTTTCACAACATGTAATCAGAAATTATTTTAGTAATACGAGCTTGCATTTCTCTTACTTCCTTATTCGTAGTGAACAACAACACTACAACTGTTCACTCTCAATAGTTCTCTCTTCCTGTTTGGTGTGGCAAGAAAGTGTGTTTGGTGATCTGCCTCCTACTGACAATTTAAACAGGATGCTGGGACCGTTTCACCTATCTAAACAAATTCCTCTTCTAAGTCCTACACCAATTAGGATACCAATTTGTTGAACACCACTATAAACCTAAGACTGACTTGTTGGTGAGAACATTTGAGACCTCGCTGCATTGAACTACCACAGTTAGCAGACTGTTTCTACAAATGCAATTAAGGTGATTTATGTCTCCGGTCTTCTGAGATCACTGTCCGCATGACACACCTGTCCTGTATTTTGCTAATTACCCTCATGTGTATATAATTACTCTTATACCACTGTGTCTTGTGCGTTATTGTTCTATGTACCGTGGGTTTATGACTCCAGGTGTGGAGTGACTCTATTCCAGGCATTTGTCTCAACATATAAGAAATAGTTACATTTCTATTTCCTAGGTGGTTGCCTGGTCAGTCCTAAGTTCTTAGTAAGCTGTTAGTTTAAGTTAGGCCTGCATGTCATCTTAGTAAGCTGTTAGTTTAAGGTAGGCCTGCATGTCATCTTGTGATCTACACTGGATCAGCAGTGCGGTAATAAAACCTTACACTGCATTTTGATCATCCTGCGTTTGACTCCTTATCTACACACTATTACAGTAATATACTTGAAATAAAGAACTTGGTTTGAAAATAAATAGATGTATTACAAAGCTGTAAAACTTTATTGTACATTTGAACCGTCTATTTAGCGGATACCATTGGTGTTTAATATAAAGGCTTAAGCATGGAATATCATTTATGTATTATTATAATTTATCTTACTATGTCACTACATATTTGTTAATAGGCTAAATTCAATGGTTAGAAGAGCTGTGTTTACTGTTTAATGTTGATTAAATTACATTAATTAGTTAATGTTCTTTTCAACTATTTTGTCTAGAAAATGGAAACTGATAGACACCACTATAAAAAGAATACTATGAATGATTAATTAATAAAGTTATTCTAGCATAAATGTCAAAAGCTATAGGATAATTATGAAAATGACTATAGGTTCTGTTAACTTTCAAAGGGTTAATCTGTTGGTTTTCTAATGTTCCGTCTTGGCACCATTATTTCAAGTGGTTTATGTACATTTCACTTTGAGGTGCCGAGACAGATTGAAAACGTGTGAGATACTCTTTATTCCCCACATCTGGGTATATTTGGCTGTGCCCTGGGAAAGGGTGTGGTTGTATGTCCATACTGAGAGGTTATTTGGGGACACAACGCTATGTGTGCATGTGTGTGTGTTTGCCTACATTAGTGTGTGTTTTGGTGATACAAGTTCATATACTGCTTTTATGGGCTCTTGTAAAAAGTGACGTTAGCCCTGAAAGAGCACAGGCTGTGACCCTACACCACATGTAGAGTTGAAATCCCACAATACACAGCACTCTGCTACTGCATAGAGGTAATTACTGCTTAGTGTCGCTGTCAATCAAATATGCACACACTAAATCATTGATTCTGTCTCAGGCATTTCAAATTAAAGTTTAGTAACTGTTCTTGTCATGACCAGGGCTGCCTTTTGAATCTTCATAGCAGAGATATAT
The DNA here is from genome assembly GCA_016801145.1 of Umbra pygmaea. Taxonomy (NCBI): domain Eukaryota; kingdom Metazoa; phylum Chordata; class Actinopteri; order Esociformes; family Umbridae; genus Umbra; species Umbra pygmaea. Next base: position 5,952 of record JACXGM010026968.1, read on the forward strand.
GAGACCATATACAGTACCACAGATATGATATCACATCACTTGTTACTGCCCGAACTGCATTGGTAACTAGTTTTTAGTTACAAGAATAGAGCAAGAATTTGGGGGTTTATGATATATTGCCTGAATTAAATGTATATGTAAAATATTTTTTATTTTTGGTTAAAAACATAAAATAATCCCAATCTGGACGCATTATGAAACCTAATCATCCCCAACTTTCAATTGCCTTATTCACCACCCCTCCCCAAATTAGAATATGTTCTCAGACAACTTGCTCGTAAAATAATGATCAAATCAAGTAAAAATAAAAAATATATATATTGCCCATATACATACTACACCCCCTTGTGCTTTATTGTTTACTTAGAGAATTATTTTGATGCGATATTAAAGATGCATGTGACGAACACTTGCACACACAGATGTGTTATTGGATAAAAATCTATAATGAAATAAATTGTCCCATTAACAATCTCCCATTTACATTTTAGTCATTTAGCGGATTCTCTCATCCAGAGCGACTTACAGCGATGACAGGGACTTTCCACTGGAGCATCATGGGTAAAGTGCCTTGCTCAAAGACACAACGCCATTTTCGAACCAGCAACCTTCCGACTATAATTAACACAATCAGCAAAATGCTCGTGATTAGGGTGTGCACATAAGGAAGCATACAAGAAATGCATACATTCACATACAGTATACTGAGAAGATACTCACGTTTCCATTGATAGAATACCAGCCTGGTCAGTACACACACATTTAAACCCCATGAAGCCTGCCATTTCCTGGCTGCATGTGCTGGAAAAGAAGCATGATGCAAATAGAGAGCATACTGGGTGAGTTAGCTTCTTTGAAAACTGAACGTTCTTATTGGTACCTACAGTATGTTCGTTTTGTGGAGTTCTGGTTCTGCAAGGCGGACCTTTCAATTTAAACTTTTTTTGGAATACATCCGGCAAACGTTTCCTCTTTCATTCAATTTCTTTCCCAGCTCTAAATAAATATTCCAAATGAATGTTGGTTTAAGTAGTCTGTCAAGACCGCAACTTATCTAAATACTCTTGTGAAATTTAAATGGTTGACACTAATCAAAATTGAGATTCTAATTAGGGAAACTGTTAGTATGAATTGTTGCATACTCATGAACAAGTACAAAATAATCGAAATGACCTTAAAATATTTTATCATTGTTATTAACAAAGTTCTATAGCTGAAACATTGATTGCCTCCAGTTGGCATGACAACCTCACTACCTTCAAGTGAAGGTGGTACAGTTCAGAGATGGTACGAATGGCTGTTTTCATCACTGGGACCAAGCACCAGGCAGTTTTGAAAGTTCTTACCGTAATGACCTCAGCCACCCATGCCATAGTCTATTACCTTGTAAAACAAGGTTTGATTGGATCCTGAGTGCTGATTGGTTGATAATGTAGCTGTGTTATATCAGAATGTATACCACAGGCGTGACATTTTATCGCTTTCTAATTTTTTGTTTTATTAGTAACTCGTTTTTACGAGCAATAAGGCATCTTGGGTGTTTGTCATATATGGTCAATATACCATGGATATGCACTGGGTCCAGGCACATCGTGATGCATTGTACAGAACAACAACTCTTAGCCATGATACAGTGATTGGCAATATACCACACCAACTCATGCCTTATTACTTACACATATTACTTTGCATTGCTTATACCCTCATGCTAATACCTCCATCTTTAAAATTCTATATCAGCTGTTGGAATAGCACATTTCTTACTGGCTGTCCACGGGTTGTAAAACAATTACTGCTTGACAGTTTATATACAACTATTATTGGGTTACATTATAATTAGGCATTTAAAACCAAACATTCACAAGCAAAATCAATAAGACACAAATAATGAAGTCAGTGGACGTAGCAGTGAAACTGTAGAAAGATGTAAGAAAACTAAATATGGATCAAACCACTGAAAACATACAGAATTCATGTTCATTGATTATGAACTCAGTTGACCAAGCAGGCCTAGAAATGATTTGGCATTTGCCAAGAACACAACCAGTAATTATGTTTTTTCAGTCAAAGCAATTTCTTCAGAAAGGCTCCTGCTGGCTACCCAGACACGTTTATTCCACTCACAAAATAATTATCCAACAGCACATTTGTCCCCTTCAATTTCATCAATGGACAGGGACATCTGTTTCAAAAACCTAACGCTTTAATGACATTCAGTAAGGCTCACTCTACCAGAAGCTTGCCCTGGGTTGTGACATCTGCTGCTGTATCTGTATTGGCACAGATATTTATCAATACATGCTTGCACTTACTAAGTGAGTACACCCCTAAGTGAAAGTGTCCAAATTGGGCACAGAGTGTGAAACTTTTTGTGGCTAGTATTATTTTCCAGCACTGCCTTAACCCTCTTGGGCATGGAGTTCACCAGAGCTTCACATCTTGCTACTGGAGTCCTCTTCCTCTCCTCCATGATGACATCACAGAGCTGGTGGATGTTAGAGACCTTCACTCCTCCACCTTCTGTTTGAGAATGCCCCAAAGATGCTCAATAGGGTTTAGGTCTGGAGACATGCTTGGCCAGTCCATCACCTTTACTCTCAGCTTCTTTAGCAAGGCAGTGGTCATCTTGGAGGTGTGTTTGGGGTCGTTAACATGTTGGAATACTGCACTGCATCCCAGTCTCTGAAGGGAGGGGATCATGCTCTGCTTCAGTATGTCACTGTACATGTTGACATTCATTGTTCCCAGTGCCGGCAGCACTCATGCAGGCCCAGAGCGTGCCACACCCACCAACATGCTTGATTGTAGGCAAGACACACTTGTCTTTGTACTCCTCACCTGGTTGCCGCCACACACGCTTGACACCATCTGAACCAAATAAGTTTATCTTGTTCTCATCAGACCACAGGACATGGTTCCAGTAATCCATGTCCTTAGTCAGCTTGTCTTCAGCAAACTGTTTGCAGGCTTTCTTGTGCGTCACCTTTAGAAAAGGCTTCCTTCTGGGACGACACCCAAGCAGACCAATTTGATGCAGGGTGCGGCGTATGGTCTGAGCACTGACAGGCCCAACCCATAAACCTCTGCAGCAATGCTCTAAGCACTCATACCTCTATTTCCCAAAGACAACCTCTGGATATGACATTGAGTACGTGCACTCAACTTCTTTGGTCGACCATGGCGAGGCCTGTTCTGAGTGGAACCTGTCCTGTTAAACCACTGTATGGTCTTGGCCACTGTGCTTGGCAATCTTCTCATAGCCTAGGCCATCTTTATGTAGAGTAACAAAAAAATTATTTCAGGTCCTCTGAGAGATCTTTGCCATGAGGTGCCATGTTGAACTTCCACTAACCAGTATGAGAGTATAAGAGGGATAACACCAAATTGAACACACCTGCTCCCCATTCACACCTGAGACCTTCTAACACTAATGAGTCACATCACACCGAGAAGGGAAAATCACTAATTGGGCCCAATTTGGACATTTTCTCGTAGGGGTGTACTCATATTTGTTCCCCGTGGTTTAGACCTTAATGGCTTTGTGTTGAGTGATTTTGAGGGGACAGCAAATTTGCACTAATATACAAGCTGTACATTCACTACTTTAGATTGTAGCAAAGTGTCATTACTTCAGTGTTGTCACATGAAAAGTTATAATCAAATATTTACAAAAATGTGAGGGGTCTACTCTATATAGCTCATGAATAATAATGCCAGATATCAATATAAGTAATAGACCAGATTAACATTATTAGCTACCCTGTATGATTTACAATAGAACACATTTGTATTTTAAGCTGTGCTGATGTTACATTTTAATGTGGGGTTGCTTCTTCTTTCATGGTAAGTTTCACTCTTATGTAAAGCAAATGTCTGTTCACAAGAAGTTAAGATGTACAGTGTACGTCAGTAATCAGCATTACAGGAAGTTTATTCTTTTTTCTTTTTTAGAAAGAATTCCACACCTTACAGACATAAAGTTCTGTCCCTCACTCTTCCTATGACTTCCCTTTACTGAGGCCAGAATAGACACAGATGTTGTGTCAGGATTAGATTAACAGAAATATTTTGGATATAAGATATATTTTTTGATGATTGATTGCACTTTATTCGTTAGTGAAATGCATGTTTTTAGTTCAGGGTATTCTCTGATCTTGAGCTCTATGTTAAATTAAAACCTGCATTCCACTCTTCAAGACACAGGAGATAAACCAAGGAATACCTAAAGTAGCCATATAAACGACTCCATTTACCACCAAAATACACAATGATGCAATTTTTCAGCTGACTACCTGCTGTTCACACCGGTTTGCAGATTGATCAGATGGTTGCAATGGTGTGGTTGCCTTGGGTTATGAGTAGAACAGGCTTGTATTCATGATTATGGGATACCTGCAGTGTAATATACATGTGCTACACACTGGACATGCCTGAACTTCAGCTGTCTGTTTGTACTGTATGAGGTTGTTTTTTGTCTGAGATTTTGTTTTTGTCTGCAAAAGCAGAGGTTTGATGCATTTAAAAAAATGTTTAAGACAATTTGTTTGTTTTTTTGGGACACTGGGTTCTGTTTGTGTCTATAAAATGTATAATACAAGAAATACAACTGGAAACATTTTTACAAAAAATTACCACAGCCTACCACAGCCTACGACATACCACAGCCTACGACAGACTGGCCTGGGTGTCACACTGGCCATGATCTCTGTGAATCAACTGCTCTAGGTACCAAACAACAGACCACTACCAAACTGAAAGAAGTTCTTGGGGTTTTGCTGTGAGCTGTATTTCAACATTTCAAGAAACAAATTAGTGATGAATAAGAACATTTTACCTTAGCTTGATGAAGAGATGCCATGACGTGCCATGGAAAATATATGAAGTCTTTCAAAGGACTGAAAGCGGTTGAAATGGTAGTTATGACACGTTGGACAAATCATTTTTTTCTGTGACACATTCTGGGAATGTATGCACATGAGTGAGCAGGCAATGTTTTTCATTTCATACTCAACTGTAAGTCATAACAAAACATGGCAACACAAAAAATAATTAAATTACCCCTGTTCAAAAGTCTGCATACCCTTAGTTTTAATATGTGTTTTGCCCCCTTTAGCATCAATGACAGCATGTAGTTATTAGGCCAAGAATTCTCGCAGGTGGTATAGCTGCCCATTCGTCTTGGAAAAATGCATCCAGGTCATGCAAAGTCTTTGGTCATCTTAGGTGAACCGCAAGTTTGAGATCTCCCCAGAGTTGCTCAATGATATCAAGGTCAGGAGACTGTGATGGACACTGAAAAACCTTCACCTTTTTCTGCTGTAACCACTGGAGGGTCAACTTGGCCTTGTGCTTAGGGTCATTGTTGTGCTGAATGTCCAAGAGCATCCCATGCAGAGCTTTCATGCAGAAGAATGCAAATTGTCTGCCAGTATTGTCCGATTACATTCATCGTGCTATCAATTTTCACAAGGTTCCCTGTGCCTTTAGAGCTCACACCCCCAAAACATCAGTGAGCCACCACCATACTTCACAGTGGGGATGGTTATATTTTCACTATAGGCCTTGTTGACCACTCTCCAAACATAGCGCCTATGATTGTAAACATATAGCTCTATTTTGCTCTCAGCACTCCAAATTACACAGTCAAGGCTTTATATTGTAACCAGGCTTTTTTGTGGCACTGATGCAGTATGGGCTTCTTTCTGGCAACACCACCATGCAGCTCATTTTGTTTAAGTATCATCATATTGTGCTCCTTGAAACAACCACACCATCTTTTTCCAGAGTAGCCTGTATGTCTTCCGAGGTGTTTTTTTTCTTTGTATAGCAAACATGTCCTTTGACAGTTTTGGCTGAAATCTTTCTTGGTCTACCTGACCTTGGCTTGTTATCAAGAGATCCCTGAATCTTCCATTTCTTAAGAGTGTATGATCTTCCATTACTTCTACTGTATGATCACTATCCTTAAATTAAAGTCAGATTTTCTGCATGAAAATTCATATTGTCAATGCTGAAATTTCACAATTTCTGCCACGGTATGCAAACATATGAGCGCAACTGTTTTCAAATTATGTAAATTGTTGTAGTGTGAATAGGCTCTTATTTATACCTCTCTGATGAATAATGGATTTCAGAGTGTCTTGCTATAAAAAAATTAAACAAAATAAGTACCTACAACTGCAGCAGCAGGCAAATTTATGTTGTTATCCTTTTGAAACATTCAACAAAATAAAAATGTATTTGGCCCACTTTACTTTCTCTTATAATGCTCTTCTCCACTCCTGTATACTCTCTCTCAAATGCACGTACACAGTTTTTTAAAATTTAATATGACAATTATTTTTCTGGGCAAGTAGACTAAGAATCTGTTATTATTTGAGGCAGTAACCTGGGAACAATTACGACAAACGAATCACCTTGGCAGTTGCTAGACAGATGCCCTAATCACTAGCCCACATTGCCACCCCATTTACATCCTCCAAAATATTTTCAAAACCCCTCATTTTAACCATACCCTTTAACCTAACAAACCCCTATTAGAATCACAAAGATTTTAACTAAAAACCTGATGAAAGAATTTACCACCAAGTAAACCTGACAAATAGTTTTTTTAGCTAGACCCCAAAATGAAAATCTTTGATGTTTAGATTGGGAGAATAAGTAACTTGTGGAGAATTAATACGTCTGAAAGTGTAGACAATACTAAAACAAATACATTTCAAATTTGTTGGGCAGTTCTTCTACCCTGGGAAACATACATAGATTTTTTTTATGGAGACTAGTTTAAAGATTTCTTTAAAACTCACAAAAAAAAAGATCACATCCTGTGTGTGTAGTGTGCACACGTTAGATGTGTCACATTATTCGATCACGAATATAAAGACAGGTAGGGTATTGTACATGATATGTAACAATAGTGACCAAAGGATGCCAGTGGACAATTTGATATGCTAAATATATACTGAATTCAACACAATTTCCAAAAACTCAAATATGTCCTCTGCTCTGAGCGGATCTCAGCATTCCAGTGAAGCACTGTGGAAATCAACATGCCACTTCCCATTCTAATACATTCAGTGGGATTTTGGCAAATATTAAATAAGTATGTTATGATATTATACTGATATTCATTTTCAGCAACAAAAAAATTCCCTGTAGACTCCTCTTCTTTGTGTGTCACAGCAGGTTTAGGGTGGAATCATTGGTTAGTTAAATCTGGAGAATCACAAATATGTACACAACACCAAATCAAAATGTAGCTTCAGGGTTATTATCCACAACCAAATACCCTAAATATACAGGAGAGTGGTATGCAATTACTGTGTGATACTTCCATCTAGTGGTGAATTTTGAATTTGGAAAAGTTGGTTGTACATCACTAAAGACAGATGGCTAATTGACACCATATAGACACGAGCACAAATGCTAATTAAATCCATACACTTATATACTACAATGGCAACCATAGAAACACACACACATTTGTTGAATAAACTACCAAGTTGAAACATGGGATACAAGAACATATCACTATGTCTGAATGAAAATAGCTACTACAGCCTAAGGCATAATCTTAATTATTTTAAATAAAATGCCAAAGCTAAGTTGAGAGTCCCCAAAGAAAACTTTCAATATTTTTTTCAAACATAACTAGGCTTAATATGGGGATACGATGGAGGTTGATTGTCTCTGTCAAACGAAAGGAACTTGTGTCTGCCCAGTCAGTGCAACTGTCTATGAAGTGCAAAACTCGCATGCGCAGTGCCAGAAGTCTTCTCGTTTATCCTAGCTATCGTTAAGCAGAGATGTGCTTCAGCAGCCGGCGAGGACCTCATGCATGATTTCTTAGAGATAGATTTCCGCATGCCTAGTTTTGTTTTTGCAAATTTGGGATTGATGTCGAGTTGTCTATATATCAGTGTTGGAGATCAGCGGCTATAACGGCTGAATACGGCCATTTAAAAGCTTTGGGCATCATATTGCACCGGATGTCAGTCCACGCATCTAAATATCGAGAAGGTATGTAGATATGTTTTTTTACACTAATAAAATGGTTAATACACAAATGCAGAATTGTGTTTAGACTGTCATACTTTGTATAGGGTTTTTTGTGAAGAATGTGCACAGCCATGGACAAAGTATTTTTCTCATTAGTCATAAGCTGGTTTTGAAGAATCAGTAGTTACTTTCTATTAGTTTTTAGGCTTATCTACCATGAATTTTGAGTGAATTCATATCACCACAATTACCGTATGACAGTTAACACAGATAAAACAAAAAAAAAATACTTCTTTAGCCTCCCCTAATCGCCTCGCATTGTTTTACATTTAACTTAGCTATATTATGTGAGCATGCACGCCCGATGGCAATAAATAATACAACAAGGAACTGGCTGTGTAGCACGTTGCTATAATAAGTTGGATTGCATATACATTAGGAAGTAATTTGGTGCATCCTAAAAAAAAATAATAATAAGTGTCCAGAGACAACTTTGTAATGTTGTATAAACTGTTCCCACATACAATTCCCATTGTCAACCACTCGTTACACCAATGCGTAAGAGCAAATATAACCTTCAAAGATGATAGTTATGGCTTTTAAACGAACCCCCTGCGAATGTGGGTCGCCCGGCATTCGTAGCCTACTTACATTTAAGCTCGTACATCAATTGGATTTAAGCCTCTTGACCGTACTGAGCGAAACCTGCTGACACACGAGCCTGGG